>ML778673.1:1098719-1109324 GCA_009831015.1 Picea engelmannii
GAGGTGTCAACCTTGTAGGTTGAGGTGTTTTAGAAGAAGGAGCATTGTTCTCTCTATAGATGTTAGGATTGGTCCTTCTAGTAGCCATAGCCATATTTTTACTTTCAACATTTCTTGCCACCTTAAATTCATTCTCCAATGAGTTGGGTTCCCAAAGGAAAACCTCATGTTGAATGTTATCCTTTAAATTTCCTATGAATACATCAATCAAGTGCTCATATGGAATATTGGTTACCTTTATATTCAATCTTTGGAAGTTCTCAATGTGCTCGGTAACTGAACCCTTTTGCTTGAGATTTATCAATTGGCTAAAGAATGTATTGCTCCTTGTATCCTCATAGCGTGCTATCATTTCTTCCGTGAAAATTGTCCAAGTGACGAGTGATTTGAGAGAACAAAGGCATCGATACCATACAAATTGATTAGGTTCTAAATATAAAGAAGCAATTTGTACCTTTTGTGTATGTGGCACATTATGGAGATCAAAGAATTGCTCCATCTGAAGTATCCATGTGATTGGGTCCTTGCCATCAAACTTCCTCATATCAATCTTAGGAACGTGGTTGGTCTTCAAACAAAATTTGGAGTTTCTGCATTCTTGATTCACCTTCCTTGTGTCCTCATCATTAATTTCATGGGATGCATTTTCACTTTCAGGTGTCTTCTCTATTACGAAATTTTTTAGTACTTCCATGATCTCCCCTTTTAAACCCTCCATCATCTCTTGTAGTTCATATTTTGTTACTATCTTCTTTTGTAAATCATTTATGTCCCTACACATTTCTTCACCTTCATCAAGAGTCCAAGTAGGATTGTCTGGAGGCTTATTTGGTGTAGAAGTTTGCTTTTTGGGTGGCATTGTTGGCCAAGTATCACTTTTGAACCTTGATTTTGAGGTGGTTCTACTAGACAATCTTTCTTCTGTTGTATCTCCCAAGTTTCGGCCCTTCTGGGTATGAAAAATTATTTTATGTAGTTCTATGATATTTCTTCTCTACAATTCCATAGGTTTGATCAAAATTGAATGTACCAAGTGGAATTTACAGTAACTTCCCCACAACTTGCCGATTTTTGGCCTTTCCAGGAGATCTCACTTGTATAGCGTTCCCCGCACAAAATTATTGATATAAAATTCTGAAACTCGTACCATAAATACTACAGTCTATCCACGATCCAATGAAACCAGTCCCACTCAATTTGGATACTCTAGGAAGAAGTTATGATAGTTTTACCTGGAACACCTTCTTGAGACTAGTCAATAGGACTAGTCAGATACCCTATCTTACACAGGGTGTATATACAAATTTAAGATGACCCAGAAGCTGAAATTCTTACCACATATACCTTACTATTTTTTGTAAATAGCCTCCATATTTCAGAGTCTGAAACGTTACAGAAAATTTTTTATAGCGAAAATTACACAATGACTCAGTTCAGGATGATTCAAGAACCCTATCTTGTACAGGCTGTATCTCTAAAAGTATAAGGCCTCAAGAGCTGAATTTTGAACCCAACATACCTTGATATGTCTACTAAATATCCTCTAATAAATTCCTTCTGAAACGTTGTAGAAAACAAGTTATAGCAAAAATTCCAAGGTGTCTCAAATGTAGCAGCGAAACCCCAAGACCTTGAGCTCTGATACCATATGTTAAGAACCAAATATCAATATAACATAGAAAAACCTTAGAAAAAGTACTCAACGCCTTGAAAAAGAGATAATTTTAGATAATAATCTTCTTTGAGGGGCCAACCTCCTTTTACCCCACTTAAATGTTCAAGTACAAGATGATTCAAAATGAAAATGTCTCCTTGGTATATAGGAGACTAGGAGGTATAATTACAACTAATGGCCTAAAGCTGACATAAATAAAATAACATTACTAATATAATATGCCCCAATTAAGGGGTAATGATACAATATTAGGGCTTAACACATTCCACGCGGTTGGTCTCCTTCCTTGCTTTTACTTCCTTCTTTCTCAACGCGTTGCTTCCTTTGTCCTTTGTCACACTTTATATTTCTTCTTTTCTTGCGCATGATGTTTCCTTTGGTCCATTCTGCGCTTAACTCCAAAAAATGCATGCTCCAATGATTTCCCTCATAAAAGAGAAAAGATGAGGATTGTTCACAATATTCAGGAGGTTGATACAATTGAGGAAATATGTAGAAGCATGTTGTTGGTGCACAGTGGGAAGACCCAGGGTTAATCATTAATACACCAAAAAAACCCTTAGACATCATCCCTTTCGACATCACCTGCAAGAAATTCAAGTCTCACCCAAGGCATCTAGAGGGGTTGTAGGAACCAAGGTTCTGCAGTTATGAGGGGAATTGAGGAATTCAACATGTTTTTACGGTGTGCATCATTTTCATCACTTAAAAATTACTTATCATTAAAGATTCCCTTTGTGCAACATTACTTTAATTGACATTTATTCATTTACTAGTTACTTCAGCGCACGACAATATAACAACATATATGAATAACACATTCATAATACTAATCTTTCATTATCACTGCACAATATCAATAACATATTCATAAAACATTCAGCAGATCTACGTTATCCATAACACAAACATAAAATCACATCAAGACACAAGTTTTAACATGGTTCACCCCAATCTAGGCTACATCCACAACAACTAGCTTCTTATATTAGTCATTTATAGTCTTCTTATAACTATGCACTATGCTTGAAAAAATATGCAACAATAACCATTACTTAAACATGTCTATCCGTTATGTTGCAGTGTGAGTCTCACTCCTTAGTCATACCTCAAAAATATTCCTCATGACTTATCCAAAACTCAACTCAACTTACCCAAAAAATCACTAAGAACTTTTCACACGTCAAACCCCCTATCTACCCCAACCTATTACATATTTATACATCAAAATAGGGCTAATATTGTTACAAAATGTCATAAAATCCCAACGATCTATAATCATTTTCTACCTTTCGCATGTCGCTACGTCGGGTTTCCTCCTATCGCAAACTTTGACTCCTTAAAGTTCGCTCATGTCGCGTGCTCTTGTCCATATTATAATTGCATTTTATTATTTGACTTATTATGGCATAGATTCTAAAACTCAACCAAAACTATCCAAAACGCCTATCCAACAGGCCCACAACACTCACCTGCGACTCGTCCCGAGCCACTCATGCCTTATTTCAATTCACCATGAGCTTTTTGAATGTCTCTTTTGTTGTCGTGGCCTACGCCTTTACCTCTGTCTCCTTCTGCAAAATTGTGTCAACTATTTTGGCGGTAACACGAGCTTGCATATTCTCTACACTTTCTTTGACTTCCTATTTGATTATACCTCGAGTGGTTGCTAAGGTTGTTGTCACAATATAGGATTCTTCCTATAGTACCTTGATATTTTTCCCGTGAGCTTGCTTCTCTATCTATATCTGATTCATTTATGAATACAAATTCATTTTCTCATCCATTGTCATTGTTGGCCCTCAACCAAGTTTTGAGGAAACCTTGGTCAGGTTTGACCACCTTTTGGACTTCGACAGGCTGGTCGAAGATGGAGCGCCCAGGTGGAGATGAGATTGAGGATATCACTTATTTTGCAGGCTATGTGGACCCAACAAGGGGTTCCTTAGGGTTTTTGTAACGGTTTATGGGATGTCGACCCATGGGTTTATCGATGATTAGGCCTTATTGTAAGGGATTGTAAAAGTATAAATAAGTAAGAATGTATAGTATAAGAGGAGAATCTAAGCGAAATAGTGGATAGTGGGAAGTGGCTAAGTGCAAGTAGTTCTGAGTTGCTTTGTGCAACAAAATGTATATGTAAGGCTCTGTGCTCGATAAAGGAGATGGATCTGTGCCTTGACCTAATTTTGGGAAGGAGGATCTGGTGCTCAGTGCGTAGATCTCTTGTCCTATGCGTAGCTCGGCTCTGTGGTTCAGTGCACATGAGTGGATGAATGTAAAGATTCAGAAGAATAATAAAGAAGACGAAGCAGTTGGTGGACGTATCCCCACACTCGGGTGAACCACGTATATCTTATGTCTTTAGTTTCTTTGTTTTGTGTTGTTTGTATTATGAATATTCTCAGTGCTTTGATTATTATGTATGTTAGATAGATATGTTGATGCTCACTGCTTTATTTGTGTTAAAGGATAATAAGTGCTAGATCTAACTTAATGCTATGTTCTAAGTGGTTGAAGTGTTTACCCTTTGTTATTACTGCGTCGATCTTTATTAGGGTTTGTTCTGCGATGTTAATGAACTAATGCATGTCCCCTTCTAAGTGTTGATGTAATACTCTACGAAGTGTTATTATCACATAATTGTGTCCCAGCTTGGTTACAGACACTCGAGTCCTATAACCTGCTTATACCTCGGGTGAGACTTCGCCTACTTCACAGGTGTTGCCGAAAGGGCCAGTAGTTAGGGTTTTGTTGGTGCGTTGTTGAAGCGTTGAACCCTGGGTTTTCCCTTGTGCCAACAAATGGTTTCGTTGTCGAGAGCTGAAACTATGATTGTTGGGAACTAAAGTAAAGAAAAGAGAAGCTTTGTGCATAGATCTGTTTTTGAAGTGCGCAGTACTCTACTTGACTTGCGAAGCTCTGTGCTAAGAAAGAAATCTGATCTGAAGAAAAGAGGTAAATCTTTGTGCTTTGATAAGAGTAAGATAAGTGAAATTTTTTGTTTCGAAAGCATGAATTTAGGTATGTTTAATAGATTCAGTCCTATTCTAAAAGATAGGGTGCAGTTAGAATAAATAGTTGAACTAACTAAATCTAATAGAAATGAAGAAAGATATGTTATTCCTATGCATAGAAAGAATTTTTGGACTAATAAGTGGATGCAGGAACCTAGAAAGAATTTTTGCAGATTGCAGCTCCAACACTGTGATCTTAGTGTGAAGTACAGGAGAGGTTGGGGAACATACAAGATAAAGAGAGGATTGACACTATGTTATAACTGCAGAATACCGGGACACCTTGCTAAGGAATGCGTTGGTATAGGTCCTATTTGTCTTTGTTGTAAAATTGTTGGTCATGAGGTTGTGGATTGTCCAAGGATGATTGCTAAAGTTGAAATAATGAACATGAGACAAGAAAACTATGAAGAAATTCAAGAGACTAAGAGCATGTTAGAGAATCATAAAGAGAAAGAATCAGAGAAAGCTCAGACTATGTTATCATAGTTGAAAGAAACAATGAATGGTCACAAAGATGCCAGTTTACCAGAGATCCTGAAAGTAAAACAACGCATAAGTGCAAGAATAGGATACTTCGACATAGACTATGTCTTAGATGAGGAAACACAAATGAATATTATGACAGAAGACACTTGGGAAATTTTTGGAAAGCCTACTATGGTACCTTGATTGGGAATGATAGGCTTGTTTAAGGGAAAGATGATAACCCTATGTGGAAGAGTTACTAAAGTACCTGTTATTATTCATGGAACATCAACTGAAGAAGAATTTGAAGTCATTAAGTTTGTTGAGAACAATGTCCCTTTCCCAATTTTTCTAGGTAAGACCTGGATTGAGAAAGATCAGATTAGAAGGAAAGCAGAGGAAGAAGCTACAAAAAATAAAAAGCAAGAACTAAGGGATTTCATAGCTAGAAAAATAGACCGACTAATAGAAGAACGAGAGGATAAGTCGAAGCAACAAAAGGCAAGAGAATTAATTGTCGAGGTTGAAAGAATGCAAGAAGGTTTGAAGGACCTATCCATGAAATAAATAAGAATACCCACCCAGGAATTAATAAGAGAAGGGATTTTAACTTCGAACCCTTTGAGAACACATCAACAGTGCGAAGTCACTATGCTAGGAGAAGATAAGAATAAGAATGGAAAGAGGAATCCATACATAGTTAGAGAGACTCAGATCACAAGAAAGAAGGCAAGGAAGCTTAGTAAAAAGAAAGCCAAGTTAGAAAATCTACAAGAAGCTACAGAGAACAGATGGAAAACTTCAAAGATTGGAACCTCGCAAGAGGCAGGTTCACAGGATTTGAACCTCACTAGAACAACAGGACCACGCAGAATAGGACTTCACCCTGGCAAAGCTATATGACCATTGGAGGCGCCAAACCCATTAGAACGACGCTCCTGAATGACTAGAAAACACATTTATGGGTGGATGGATCTCTCTTGGGACATTGAGACCACGCCATAACGGACAGATTTGCATTGATGGAAGCATTCCTACCCATTGGAAGAATCTATTATGGTGCCTCGATTATTTAACCAATCAGACACTGCGTTGGGGAAAATTTTTTCCACCCATGATTAACTGAGCTAACAAAGAATTGATTGTGTGCTGAGCTGTGTTATCAGAAACTAGATGTTGTTGTCCATTTTTCTACCCCGCCTCTTCGTTCACTTACCCCGACCTGTCTTTTTAAAAGTGAGAATGTTTGGAAAACCTAGTGCATTAGAGAAGTCTTTCGAGGAGGTATTCAAGAAGATAATGGCTGACAAACATTTCTCTAAAGGTGTCCAGGCATTGTTGACCAGGGGACTGCAGGCTTCCCCTTCGATTGGATGACGTTATGGCCGTGTCAACCTCGTGATCGAGCAACAAATTAAGAATCGTGGTGATATGGATAACGTGAAGAAGATCCCATCGATATTACTAGACTATATCCCACCTTTGGATGGCATGGTTAACCACGACAGCATCCCACAGGACTATGAGTACACTCTGACCACTACGTACATTCTAAAGGGAATACGTGTAGTCAAGAGTCGGTTGGGACAAATCCTGTTACTAAAGAACAATGAATTCAATATAGGCAATAGAAAGAACTATTCTATGCTCGCACCCCATCGATACTTAATGAAGAAAACTAGGAAGAAGCATTGTCTGGTCTCCCATCCATGGATTAAGGAGCTGGCACAGTCCACTATACTAAATGTGATGAAGATTCCCTATTTTGGTCGACACCAGGAGGTTAACTCTTGCATTAAACTCCTGTTGTCATGCTATCATGGTGGATACCTGTGGCTCAATCAATGGATTACTATGGATCTAGCGTTGATCCACTTGATTACAATATTAAGCATGCAGGGACCTGACCCTCAACAATTTTATATAGGGAAGGGCTCAGACCTCCCCCTGGCACAACGCATCAAGGAAGCTTACGACGAAGTTGAAAAAGGAAAGTGAGGCTACAAGGTAGCCTTTATAAAGGATGACGTAGTGCGCATCGCTTTCCAAATCATAGCTGGCAAGCTCGTAAGAAAGAACCACCCCACACAGGTCACCGGGTTCATGGTCGACCTCACAGGAAAATGTGTGGAGGGCATGCAAATGAATTGGGTGAGTTACCTCGTCAATGAACTTGAGAAAGGATACCACGAAGCTCAGGATTTGGGATATCAATTCCAATTTAGTTGGTTGATCATTTTTATTACATTTTTCACTTGGAAAATGCCTGAAGGAGCCACCTTTCTGGAGATACAACCATCAAAGCCATTGGTCGCTAGGTTTTCTACCTTGTGGTACACCAACAATATGTAGAAGTAATGGCAATCCAATGTCATGTTCCATGCATATTATCAACAACTGAAGGTTTCCATTGAAGCATTTTCACGCATGACACCGCACACCCTGCACCAATATATACCAATAGCAAAGTTCTGCATAGATCCACATTTCATATATATGTATGTGTGCAGAGATGAGATCAAGGAAGAGTTGCAATCATACTATAAGTTAACATATGAAGACATGGAGAAGATCACGAAGGAATGGTTGGAGGGGTTCCTTGTACCTGTTTTTGATGAAAAACTCTCTGACATTGACATCATAGGAATCCCCCTAGTCACCCGGGTCAAACATGTCAGACAATCTAGTGGGACGAAGAAAAAGAAAAAGCAGGAAGAAATCCAGAATATAGAGATCGATGAGGAGGAAAATGCCTCTGAAGAAAATGGATCTGACTCGCTAGGAGGAGGAGACAAAGAAAATGGACAAGGAGGAGGGGATGAAGGAGAAAATAAAGGAGAAGGAAAAGCTACACTACTGAAAGACCCCCCTACTGAAACAGTAACACGACAGAAGAGGAAGGTTTCTCCACAGAAACCTTATGTAAGAAAGAAAACGCATGCTAGCAAGCCCTAGTTAGAGGCCACACTCATGGAGGATGACATCAGCTTGGTCCGTAGAGCGATGGAGGATCCTTCCAAGGATATCTTGTAGAGATATGGAGAGAAGTAGGAGGAGATATATGGAAGGGTCGAGAAGGAACTGAAGGAAATACAACAAGCTATTCAATTGATCTGTGTAGTACCTACTACACCTTCCTCGTCACATATTGCAGAATTGGGGGATGAACCAGTCCAATTAAGAAGACTTACAGATGCGATAGAGGCTTGAATTTAGAAATTCCAAGAAGAGAAGGAGAAGGCTACAGAAGCCTTGAAACAAGAGAAAGAGGAAGTCTTAGAGAAATTACGAGTAGCACGGTACTATGTAACCCCCTATGAAAATGAGAAAGAAGAGTTTCAAGCGATGATCCAAGAGGAAAAATCCCAACTATAGAGATCAAAGGAACAACTGCTTGCATAATGGGATACGATCAAAGAAGCAATGAATAAAGCATGTCACTTTGAGCCAGGCTTGGTAGAGGAGGAACAAGAGTCAGTCGAGGTTCAATTGTAAATGCTCGCTATGACCATCCAATAGCTTCAAGTGAGGATAACAGAGTTGGAGATCCAAGCAGTACCAAGCACTCCGCAGGAGGTGCATGAATAGAGAGAGGAAGCCGCTAAGAATGTAGTAGGAAGGATCATAGCCCTCACCTCAGAATGCAAAAAACTGATAGATAGAAGTGCACAGATATATGAATGCCTCGCAGAAGATCTAGATCTAAGGAAACAAGAAGAGTAGTTACAAGAGGCGCAACAACAGGCATTTTCAATACAGTCAAAGATGAAGTTCCTCACCGCAGTTGAAAGAATGAAGAGGTCCCAGGAACAGTGCGCAGTATAGAAAGTCACACAGAAGCTGCAACTGGTGCAAAACGAAGTCTGCACAATGTTTGAATAGATTGAGGGACATGGCTTGCAACTGGACAAAATGATTGTGACAGTAGAATAGTGCCTGGAAGGGCCTGTTACAGAGCAAATGATCCAAGAGCTCGCTGAGAAAGAGGCTCAATCAAAGTAGCGATTCGAGGCAGATCGAGTGAAGTTTGAGGCCTTTGAAGTGGCATTGACCAGAACTGAGGGACTCAGGACGAGTCACAGGTGAGCGTTGGGGGCTTGTTATCCCTCGACCAAGTTTTGAGGAAACCTTGGTCAGGTTTGACCACGTTTTGGACTTCGACAGGATGGTCGAATATGGAGCACCCAGGTGGAGCTAAGATCCCAAATCTCACTTATTTTGCGGGCTATGTGGACCCAACAAGGGGTTCCTTATGGTTTTTGTAATGGTTTATGGGATGTCGGCCCATGGGTTTACCCATGATTAGGCCTTATTGTAAGGGATTGTAAAAGTATGAATAAGTAAGAATGCATGGTAGAAGAGGAGAAGCTAAGAAAAGTAGTGGATAGTGGGAAGTGGCTAAGTACAAGTAGTTCTGAGTTTCTTTGTGCAAAAGAATGTATATGTAAGGATCTGTGCTTGATAGAGGAGTTGTCTCTGTGCCTTGACCTAATTTTGAGAAGGAGGATTTGGTGCTCAGTGCAAAAATCTATTGTCCTATGTGAAGCTCGTCTCTGTGGCTTAGTGCACAGCAACGGATGAATGTAAAGATTCATAAGAATAATAAAGAAGATGAATCAATTGGTGGATGTATCCCCACACTAGGGTGAACCACATATATCTTGTGTCTTTAGTTTCTTTGGGTTGTGTTGTTTATATTATGAATATGCTCAGTGCTTTTCTTATTATGTATGTTAGATGGATATGTTGATGCTTAATGCTTTATTTGTGATAAGGATGAATAAGTGATATATCTAACCTAATTATATGTGCTAAGTGGTTGAAGTGTTTACCCTTTGTTATTACTGCATCGATCATTATTAGGGTTTTGTTGGCAGCCAACTCATTTTTTTTTAATTGCTCTTAAAAAAGTTGCCTACACCCCTTGTCTCATTACGACAAATCATCGTCGCATTGTGCTACTAGACATTTGTTTCGTTTTTGCGACAATTACAATTTGATTTCTATTCAGTTTTCACAACTGGAAGTGTGAAAACACCTCTCTCATTGTCTGGACTGTCGTCGTCTTTTATTGATTTTCTGAAAGACACTTGACCATTGGTTTATCACATCACTGCACAAGGTTCTTTCAAACTATATCCATTCACTTTAATTGCGCAACTTGATTTCTTCGACAAAGTATTGAAAATTGTTAAGTTATGAGTTATGCTTGATGGGTCATAATTGATTTTGATTTTATATATGATATAATTCTTATTGTTTTGAACTCTTAACTTATCGTTCTCATATGGTCATTGGTTGCAATGTTTTTACACTTTGATTATGCTAAAACACATTGGCAATATCATAAGTTTGATTTCATATAAAGTCGCAATGTTTTGAGTTTTGCAAAGGTGCATTTATCAACCTTTTGGATTTTCGATTTTATGGTTTGAACCCTTGCTC
>ML778674.1:79155-112206 GCA_009831015.1 Picea engelmannii
ATAAGCGGTTCTTCGAAGGTTATTTATTAAAATAGAGATGGCCATGATTGGTGAAATATACAACGATCAGCATGTGCTGGGAGAGTTAATGGACAATCCAGGCTTCAGGTTCTATCCCACGGAAGAGGAACTAGTGGGCTTCTATCTGAAGAAACGGGTCGAAGACGGCCACCAACTGAACTTCGATAGAGTGATACCAACCTTGGACCTGTATCGATATGACCCTTGGGAGTTACCTGGTACTTCACTGTATGCTTCTTCCCTGGTTTGAATTCGGAAAGGATTTTTGACACTGTAATATATATTGACCTATTCGTATTTTTGCAGGTTTGGCTAATGATGTTGGGGAGAGACAATGGTTCTTCTTCGTTCCAAGAGATCATCAGAAGTCACGCCCTCGGCCTAACAGATTGACGGTGTCCGGTTTCTGGAAGGCCACCGGTTCGGACAGAGTAGTTCGCAACAAGCTGCTTCAGTGCATCGGTCTCAAGAAAATTCTCGTGTTTTACAAAGGAAAGGCCCTGGGCGGGCAGAGGACGGACTGGATCATGAACGAGTACAGATTGCCAGATTTCAGTTCTTCCGGAACGAAGGTAGCTTTCCCATCTTTTTCCAGTCTTCTACGTTTATATATAACCAGGAACTATTAAGCATGAAAAAAATGAAAATCCAAACCTCGATTTTTCGCTTCCATTACTATTTAATAGATGAAATCAACATGGTCGCTTTGATAGAAGCGAGGTCCTCTATGGTTTAGGGTTGAGAAGCAAGTAGCTTATTTTTTCCTGTACATAGATACTGAAGGATTCCAAGTTGGCATGTGCAGAACAAGATGGATATCGTGTTATGTCGGATATACAGAAAGGCTGCTTCTCGGAAGTCCATCGAAGAACGAGCAAATCCTTATCACTTTGAGAAAGAAGAACCTGTTTTTTCAGCTGGTGATGAATATGAAGAGAAGCTGTCTAGCTTATTCACTCTTAATGGCAGCTGCCGATTGCCAAACCCAACCGGGAAGACTGAACTTTCTTCCTTACATTATCAAAATCAAGGGGGAGTATCTTCTTCTGATCTATGTAAAACGAACGGTGAAGATAGTCTGCTTGAGTGCCTGGAACCGATCATGTTTTGTGAAGAGACTACGGTATCGAAAACCCCTAAAGCCTGCACGCCACCGCACTTAGAGTTGGCAACGTTTTCGACGGACTTCTTGTTTAGCCATGAACAAATTCCAAGTCCATGGGCAGACAATCCAAATGCATGGACGCCTTATGCTCTTCTCTCTACTCCATAGCCTTTCCACATTCGATTATTTTCGCTAGCATTAAACCTGCTGTTAATGTGATGAGTATGGTATTGTTAATGTGATGAGTATGGTATTGTTATTGTGATATGAAAAGGCACCCATATTTCTGTTTTCTTTATTATGTGTTGATGGTTACTATAATTTATTATGATTGACGATCAGTTGATAATGTTGACATTAACTTATTATAGTTTAATTACGCCGAAAGGCGTACACCTATTGACAATGGGCACAATTAATGATCTTTTAATCTTATTTAACCTTAAATCCTAATCTGATGGCTAGGCATTGAAGATGGTGGCATATTCTTAGTCGTCCTTCAAAATCAATGGGTCAGATTTATTGTTCATAACTTTCTTGCATTTATCAAGGCATCCGTTAATATGTTTACTTTTTAACATTTACCTAATCACATTAAAAAATTACTGTAAAGATATGTAATTGCCACGTTTAAATAATTAAGCAAAATTAAAGGATGCATCTAAATAAATGTCCACATTTACTTCTGAACCGGCCTTCTCATGCCACGCCTAACGTTTCATATTACCAGCCGCCATCTCATGACCGCCTCCTTACCGCGTGTTCGTGATGCTGCCGGTGGATTTTTATGCCCTCGGTTTACTGTACCAGCCGTCGCTTGACTTTACCTCCTTTGTGTTTCATATTACCAGCCGCCATCTCATGACCGCCTCCTTACTGCGTGTTCGTTTATTCTTGTTTATGTGTGATTCGTTTATTTTTGTTTATGTGTGATTCGTTTATTCTTGTTTACGTTTTATTTATTTTTTTGGCTTCTTTCGGCGTTAATCAGCCACGGTACCGTGGCTGTGCTAGTACTAGCACAGCCGACTCATAACACTCCGTAAAAACTCTCAGCCTAGTAAAATTGCTGGCCGAGTTAAAATCTGGGATTAAATTAAAAAAAAAAAACTAATTGATGCATAAGACTCATCTGCCAGGGGAATATTAAACGTCCGGGCAGATCGTGGCATCAAACGGGTAGATTGGTAGATTGTGGCATCAGGGGAATATTAAACGTCCGGGCAGATCGTGGCATCAAACGGGTAGATTGGTAGATTGTGGCATCAAACTACCTTTCAGATATCATAAATGAATGACTCCCACTAAATGAAACGTGTGCACACTGTTTCTTAATGATATAAACATGGTTTCATAGATATTAATCTTCCTTAATCATTTAAATGTGGCAATTATATATATATACAGTAAATTTATAATGTGATTAGGTAAATGTAAAAAAATAAACATGTTAACGGATGCGTTCATAAATGCAAGGAAGTTGTGAACAATAAATCTGATGCATTGATTTTGGAGGACGACTAAGAATATGCCAGAATCTTCAATGCTTAGCCACCAGATTAGAATTTAAGATTAAAAGATCATTAATTGTGCCCATTGTCAATAGGTGTACACCTTTCGTGGTGTACTAAAGTTATTTATGATTGATTGAGGTTAACCATATAGAATTAAAATATTTCATGAATGGTTAAAGTTGATTAAATTGGATTATGATTCTCTATGATTGACTATGTTACAGTAAAGTGTTACATTGTCCATTGTAATTTACTATAGTTGGCCTTTCTTGCTAATGGTTAACCATGTTGGATTAATTTTTTCCATGTCTTTATAGTTGCATTAATTAACCAAAATGAATTATTTTCGTCCACAATTGAATTGAGCATCTTTCATGGTTAAAATTAACTATGGTTCTACTTTGACCCTATTGATTATGGAGCAACATGATTGATGGTGGTTGAGTTGGCTAGCCATGTTGTGGTTAACTATCATTGACTGTGTTGACTATGGTTCAGTGTGGTGAACATTGATTGAAAATGGATGACTAGGTTGATTGTGGTTGAGTATTGCTATCTTTGAATGAATAAATTGACTATGGTTGATTATGGTTGAATATAGCTAACCATGTTCCACATTTTTTTTCATGATCATTATAGCTGACTCTATCTCCATAGTTTACTATATTTGGTTATAGTAAACTATGGTTCACCATGTTGATTATGGTTGAGAGTGAACTAATTATTATTAACTATAGTAGATCAGGTTAACTATAAACACTTTAATTAAATATGACTAACTCCAATGAATTATGGTTGAATTTGGTTGACCTAGGTTCACTATGGTTGATTATGAAAGACCACTATTATTGACTTTGGATGAATATGGTAGAGTTTATTTTAGTATAGTTAACTCTCATTCTATAGGTTGTTGTTGGTGACTTTGTTTAACTTTAGTTGATAGATTCATTGTCACTTACCATGGTTGACAATGAATTTGATTTAGTACCACCCACTTAGGTTGACTATGGTTCACTTTTCCTCAGTGTAGGTGAATGTGGTATCCTATGATTAATTAAAACTACCAATGGTTGATATTCATTGATTACACCTACTTATGCTTGAATGTAGTTGATTGTGGTTGCCTTTGGTTGATTTGTATTGATTATTATTGAATATAGAGGATTAGAGTTAAATATTGTTGATTATGGTCCACTTTGGTTCATTATACTCGAGTAATATTATTAAATGTATTGAACATTGTGTTGATTGTAGTTAAATATTGTTGACTATGGTTGACTTTGATTCATTTTAGTTCACTATAGTTGACTATGATTGACATTGATTTATTATGGTTAATATTTGTTGACTATGATGGACTATAGTTGACTTTGTTTTTTTGTTTACTTTGGTTTATTATCATTAAGTATGTTTGATTATGATTCATTATGGCTGATTATAGTTGACTATCATTAAAACTACTAGTTATGGTTCATTATAGGGTATTATAGTTGAATATGGTTCATTATAGGTTATTGTTCTTGAATGTGGTTCAATATGGTTAATTATGGTTGATGGGAGTTGACTTTGGTTCACTATAGTTAACCATGGTTCATTATGGTGGCAATGGTCTATTATGGTTGACCATTTTTAAATATTGTTGATTATTGTGGCTATAATCAATTTTGTTTGGATATGCTTGAGTGTGGATGATTATGATTAACTTTTGTTTATAGTGGTGGGAAACTATGGTTAGCTCTATTTGTCTATGATTGACTATGTTTGAATATGATAGACTTTGTTGACTATGATGGACTTTTGTTGATTATTGATGACATTTGTTAAGGATATGTTATTGTGGTTGCCTATGATTGACTACATTTAACTATGAATATTTTTTATTGATAATAGTTGACTCTAGTTGACAAGTTTGATTGTGATTAATTATGGTTGAATGTACATGACTATGGTTGAGTATGGTTGGCTTTAGTTGACTAAAATTGAATTTTGTTGATTATCATTGACTATAGATAATTGTGGTTAACTATGGATGACTACATTCTATAATTTGTTTAATTATAGTCGATCTTGGATGAACATAATTAACTATGGCTAAACATGGTTGATTTTGTTCATTATGGTTGACTTCGGTTAGTTTTGTCTCACTTTGTTTGACTTTGATTTAATATGGTTGATTGTGGTTGCTTTGGCTTGACTTTGTTTAACTTTGGATGATTATGATTGACTATAGTTGATTTTTATTGATAATAGCTCACTATGGATGGTTGTGTGTAGTTCACTGTGATTGACCATGATGGAGTTTTGTTAACTATGGTTTACTTAACTTTCCTACCATTGAATATGGTTGACTTTGGTTGACTCTCATTAACTATGATTTATTGTAGTTGACTATGGTTGATATTGGTTGACAATGGTTCACTATATTGATTTGATTAATTTTTCTTAACTATAAGTGACTATATTTGACCATGATTTACTTTGGTTGACTATCAATAGCAATGCTTAAGTATAATTGACTTTAGCTTAGTTTTATAGACTTAAGTTCCCTTATTTGGTTTTAGTTATTAGCATTTAACTATAGTAAATTATAGGTTGTCTATAATTTTCTTTGGTTGTGATTGATTTTGCTTAACTTTGATTGTGGTTGATTTTGCTTAGCTTTGATTGACCATAATTTATTATGGTGGACCTTGGTTAACTACAATTCACTTATATTAGATATGATAAATAATGATTGACTATGATTTATGGTTCATTGTATTTGACTTAAGATGTCATTATTTAACATTGTTCCATTCTCCATTCATTATGTTGTATTGTTATGGTTGATAATATGTTGTGTTTCAAGCCTTGTTTTTTTATGAGTACCTATAGTTTATATGGACTTTTATGATTGAGTATGGTTTATATGGACTTTATGATTAAGTATTTGAATTTAATATTAAATATTGTTAACATAATTTGTATAACTTTATGGTTGAGTATATAATTTTTATGGTTCAAATTTTTTTGTGATCTTTGCATTTGACTACATAACTATGCTTAATATGGTTTTTATAAAGTATATTCAATTTTTATTATATCTGTGTGTGTGCGCACACATGCATGTATATCCATCTGTGTTACTATATTAGTATTATGTAAAAAAACATTACAATTTGACCACCATGTAGTCAATAATTGAGAAAATCAGGCCATAAGGTGTTGTAAAATATGTCATTTAACTATTTTCTACTTTCAGTAGATATTTTTAAGACAGTTCTATTACTAGATATTTTCCTATACAAAATTATTAATAAGACCTAGAATATTTATATATTGAAAACATTTAAAGTCAATTTGATTGTAATATCAGCCATAGATCAAAAAAGATTTATCGAGATAGGCCTAGGGGAGTGGTAATTTGACTTTCATGTTGTTGGTGCTTGTTTTCTTGTTCCATATAATGATATAGATTTATTAGAGAGACAACGAAGAAGGAGATCCTATTAAGATGTTGCTCGAGAAATCCATCATGCGAGAAAGGAACTAGATGATGGATAATTTTTCCAAAACATTCTTTGATGACTACCAACATTGATAGAGGGACCTTCCACAAGTAGTCACATTAGAGGTACAACACCCTTCAAGATAGAGGTTAACTTTTATATCCCTTTATTTGAGGATAAGATAGATGTTGATGCCTTAGAGAAATGGTTAAGTTTTCTAGAAGGTTATTTCTCTGTGAAATTTTTTTCCAATAAGTAGGAGATCACCTATGGGCTCCTTAAGGTTATTCCCCATGTCAAATATTAGTGAGATACTTACTATTTGCAATAGGATTCATAGGAGTATACAATGTTTGGGTATGAACCTAGCTCAAAATCGTTTGTTGATTCCCTCATGGAGCAATACTACCCCATTGGAAACTACGATGATTAGTACACGAGATGGACAACTATGTGTCAAGAGAGGGACCATACAAGGATGAAATACACACACAACTTCCATACCTTTCATACAAAGTTTGGTATCAAGGACTCTAAGTTGCATCTGGTTCTAAAACATTGTTGTCACCTACATAGGTATATTTGAACAAAGATATAATTCTTGAACATCTCATCACTAGGAGCCACTTATCAATATGCTTTCAAAATCAAACAAAATATTAAGCAGAAGATTAAGAGGGAGTTTGGATTTGAAAATATGTTGCAACAAAAACATGGCAAGGGAAACTTCAACTCACAGAACAAGGATAGAGAGAGATAAAAAACCTCAGGATAACTAGTCCAAGCCACAAGTGAACAAAGGTAATGGGAAATGAAGGATATTGGGAATTGATGAGATCTCCAAAAAATCCCCGGCCACAACACTAATGAATTTCAGTCAAAGAAATCATTGGTGGTCAAAATGAAAGCCTCAAAGTTAGACCCTAGTTCTAAATTTGATTTAGAGAAAAAAAAGGGGAAGAAAATAATTGATGCAGAAACCAGTGTCATCGTCGCACCACAAAGGTCCAACAAAATTAACTAGAGGAGATGGAGGAAGGTGATCTCCTCTTCCATTCACATATATGGGTGAAGGGAACTCCACTACATTTCATTGTTCATAGTGGGAGCTAAAATAACCTGATCTCAGCAGAGGTCATCGAGAGGTTGAATTTTCTGACAACAACACACCTGCAATCATACAACATTAGTTGGCTAAGCTAGGGATGAGACATCCATTTTATTCATCAATGTCACCTGCCCTACAACATCAATCCCTTCAAAGATGGGTATCATATGATGTTTCCCAACTTGAATTTTGTGATTTTATTTTATGACAACCATATATGAGGAAATGCCATGTTGTATATGAGTCTAGACATTGTAGTGTCATTCTTACTTCAGGAAGAAAACTCTTCAGGAAACTAGAGGTCATTCCAACTACAACAGTCTCTTTGATCATAACCAAGCAATGTATAAAGGTAATCTCCTAAAATGGGAAATTTTTCCTCGTCATTGTTCACTCTAAAGGAGACTAAAATATCATCATGATATCAACAATTGTTGCACAGGTTATTGTGGCACAATAAAAGTAGGTGGACAAAGTAGTGGAAACATACAAATATATCTTCAAATCTCTTGTTGGGGTACTTCTACATTACTAGTTCAAGGATCTAATTGATTTGATACCTAGTGTTCCTTTACCTAATGACCCAATATATAGGTGTTTTCTCATGGAAAATGAAGAAATCAAATTCTAGATTCAAGACTTAATTCAAATGGGGCACATTCAACCAAGATCCTCATAGTTTGGGAGCCTTATTGTGTTAATTCAAATGAATGATTGTTCTAAATAAAGATGGGACATGGCGACTCTGTATTGATTACATATCTCTAAAAAAAATCACATTTCAAAACTTGTACCCCATTCCCCTAGATTGACAACCTTCTTGACCAACTCAAGGGTGCTAAGTACTTTAGTAAGACCGATCTAAATTCAGGCTACGATAAAGTACCAATTGAGAAAATCAAAGTATGGAAGACTTCCTTCAAGTCCAAAGGAGGTTTTTTTGAGTGGATGGCCGTGTCTTATGTCTTGATTAATGCTCTAGCAACTTTCATGAGTATTATGGACAACATCTCGGGACCATTTACCAATTATTTTGTGGTTTTATATCTGGATGACATCCTCATCTTTAGTAAAACTTGGGTAGAAAATTCGCAGCACATTAAATAGGTCCTCCATAACCTATGACATCAAAAGTTATATTCCAATATAGAAAAATGGTCATTTGGCATGTAGAGCATCCAATATTTTGGATACATCATGGATGAACATGGTGTGCATGTGGGTCCATCCAAGATCCAAGTCATTCATAACTGGTTAGCCATAAAAAATCTAATTGAAATTCACAGTTTATTGGGCCTTTCCAAATTCTATCATAGGTTTGTTATGGGGTTATCTCATGTTTATTTTCCCCTCATCCATGTCACTAAGGGTGGATCCAAAGCTAAGTTTGTTTGGAACAATTCATAGAAAAAAAAATTGAGGATCTGAAACACCATTTATGTTCAATGCTCATACTCACCTTGCCAAATTTGCAACAACCCTTTGATATTGAGATAGATGATTTGGACTATGTGGTTGGTGAATGCTCACTCGAGATGGCCATCCAATTCCCTACCATAGTGACACACTCTCATAGGTCTTCCTCAACTATTGCACCTGTGATAAGTATATGTACTACATTGTACAAGTGTGTCGCCAATGGGATAATTACATTCTCAAGAAGGATACCATCATCCAAACTAATCACAAGCCCCTATAGTTCATGCAAATGCATGGAAAGTTATAAATTGACCACCACCAAAAGTGTTCCACCTACCTACAATAGTTCCACATGAAAATTAAATATAAGAAGGATAGCACCAACCGAGTTGTTGATAGCCTCAGTCAACTTCTAGTTGTAACACTAACCACATTGCTCAACTCTTGTGACCATGTGGCCTCCAAGTGGTCCCATATATATCACAGTGATCATGACTTTAGTGCCACATATAAAACACTAGGTGTGGGCACACTAGTTGCATATTTTCATCTACAGGATGGATTGTTATGTCATTTGGGCCATATTTTTGTTCCTTCAAGTGAGCATTCAAAGTTTATTTGGGAAACTCATTATAGTTCGGTAGTAGGACACTTTGGTGTGGATATAATTGTGGTTGTACTAAAATATTACTTTTATTTGCAGAGGCTTCAACGAGATGTTAGTGAGTATATTAGATCACACATTGTTTGTGCCATCTCAAAACCTTCCATTAAAATATAGGGGTGGTACACTCCTTTTCTTACTCTCAATAGGCCCTAAGATTCCTTCTCCATGAATTGCATGTCTGGTCTACCTTCTACCAAACATGGTAATAAATTTGTATTTGTGGTGGTTAATCGGTTTTCTATGATGTCCATATTGACAACCTACAAGAAGAGTATCACCACTAAGGAAACTTCTAGGATCTTCTTCGAATGTCCTTGGGTTCATTTTATGATACCACGTGATATTATTTAAGATCATGAAAATAAGTTCTCAAGTACATTTTTCTCCACCCTATGATCATTGATGGTCACCAAAATCACAAAATCTATTACCTTCCAACACCAAACTAATGGATGAACAAAGGTAGCCAATATAATGAATGTGCATCTTCTAAGAATGCACAACTCCAAAAATCCATGCACATGGGATCAAATCCTTCCTTATGTTCAACATAGCTACAACATATCCCTTCATAGCTCTATTGGCCACAACCATTTTCAAGTGTGATTAGGGTTTCAACCATTGGTCCCACTTGATGTAGCTCTACCTGTTGTATTTGCACATGAAGAATATGCCCGTGATCAAGCTAAGGCTGGTAAGGAAACCAATTTGGTGAATGGATCGAACACATTTTCTCCCAAGTCCATGATATTTTGAAGAAATTCAATTCCAAGTACAAACAATGACATTATCAACATCATGTTCTGCATAAGTTTTAGGTGGGAAGAAAAGTGCGGTTACATTTATAGAAGGAGTACATCATAGGACCCCATAAAAAGATTCACCCACTTCACTATGGGACGTATAGCATCTCCAAGCCCATGGGTGAATAATTTTGAATTAAGAACCCCCCGCCCCCCCTTCCTTGTCTTGCACCCAATCTTCAATGTGGAACTCTTTCTTCTATGTTTTCCACCCTTCCTGGATACCTCAGACATGGTTGACCACTTGGAACCTATAGATCTCAACCATGATTTTATTGAGTAGAAAATAGTTGATTAGATTCCAAACACATAGATGAAGGGGACCCTCTAATAGAAAATAAAACTCTATCGTTTTGTCAAAGTAGGGCATCTTCTCCACCAAGGAAAGTGGATCACCGAGAGTCATATTCAACAGAAGCTCCCCCGTCTGATGAGGGAACTTGATGCAATGGTTACCATTGCTTCCTAAAGGGGGAGGAATAATCCATGTGAATATTGGTGGCCACCCACCTCTTCCAATTACTCACAAGATTTATCCATCTTGGCAACTTTCCATGGTTTTCCAGGTCCTAAACTTCTTGATTTGTTTTCAGGCCTTAAATAATGAGTTTTTTTCCATGTTAATCTGGGGCCCATTCTTCCAAGGAAAACATGGGCCTATTTTTATATGTAATTCTCGATAACATATTTTTAATGAGATATCACATACCCCAAATAGAGATTGTACATAAAATTTGTGCCCCTAGGAAGTCAATGTATCAACTAACCATATAGGGACCCACAACCCTTTTGTCGCTCTCTCTCTTAGAGTTAGAGTTTCGATGTTTAGGGTTTCTTCCACTTGATGATTTTTATAAAAAGGATCCTTGACCTCTTTTTGGTCAACATATTATGAATGAGAGTATCCGAAAAACATATTTTGAGAGAGAAGCTACCACCATTCTAGCTAGTTATGTAATTCTATGTTTTACAATATTTTCTAGTTTTTATTCATTAATTGAATTTGTGTTTAGCTATAATACTACGTTCTTTGCGATATATTTGTTTGAGTGTCCTTTGTTATTTTTCTTCTTTAATTTCATTCTCTAATAACCATAGACACAGAGATAAAACCATATACACATAGATATATCAGATATATAACCATAAACACAGAGATACAATAATACACAATTTCTATTAATGAATGAAATGTACAAAACTGTAAAAATACGGAGTGAAAGACTCATTAGAATGATGGCATATTATATCTTAGAAAAGATGTGATGACTACTCACATTCATAAGAAGATTATTATTGTTACAATGAGACTCCAACGACCTTTTTTAACATAAATAAAATCCAAAACCCTAACCCCGGAAGATGAAAAGTGAATAGTTTTGTGGACCCTGTTTTGGGTAGTTTGGTGTATCAACCTTTTGGGGGTGTAACTTTGGCATACAATCTCTATTTAGGGCGCATGATAGCTCGTTGGAAATGTATCGATGATGAGATTTATTTTGGGGGATCAATGAGAGCCTTTGGTTAACATTGAGGTGTACAATCGTGAAAAAGTGTTGTTTAGGCCCTCAAAATGGCCCCAGAAGTTTGGAACTGCTAAAAGTAGTAAGTTGCCAACAAACTGTTTTGAGCCCATTGGAATAGGTGGGTGGCCACCGATATCCACTTGGATCAATCCTCCCTCCTTAGGAAGCAATGGTATCCATTGCGTTGAGTTCCTAGGGAGAGGGGAAATCATTTTTTGAATATGAATCTTGGTGAGTTGCTTTCCTTTCTGCAGAAATTGTGTTGTTTAGCTTGTTGAAGGTTGTCATGAACTTATTGTTGGTGGGGTTGAATATGTTCAACAAAACTAATGTATCTTAGCTTGAATTGGTAGTGTGTAGGCACCATTTTAGGTGAAGAATAAATACCTTATTTCTCTTATGCAATCTACTTCTGTTGGATAGAAAGGTATTAGGCTAAGGCTGCAGTGGTTGCAGTGTCCTTCTATTCACATTTCGAACAAATTGTGAAGAGGTTGAATTTTGAAATATGAGATATTACCTTGCATCATTGTTTTGGTGTGAGAATAGTCAGAATTATCTCTCGTATCTTATAGAGAGGACCCCCGAGTGTAACAATGACACTACGGGGTTGAAACTCATAAATAGAGTGGTGCTTCCACATATATGGCTGGCCCAAAAGAACATCACATACATCCAGAGGGGAAACATCACACAATACCTCATCCTTGAAGGGATGGATGTTGTATGGAAATCAACACTATTGTATGACATGGAGATCCCATCCCTGGCGAAGCCACCAGTTATTGTTTGGTTGCAGGAGTGGTGTTGTAGATAATGCCAACTATTTGACAACCTACGCTAAGATGAGTTTCTTCTGGATTTTGTTATCAACGATAAAGTACAGTGGGGCCCCCTTCATCCACATTTGTGAATGAAAAATGTGTTCCCCCTCTTTAGGATCTGTTGGTTCTTCTAGTTGAACTGTTGTGGTCACGACAATAACAGTGGAGTCTGTGTCAATGATCTGTCTTCTTCCATTATTTATGAATCATATTCTGAATCACAGTTTTCTTAGGATATTTAGACACTTAGGAGTTAGTTAAGATCTACTTGGTCTAATATGTCATTAGGTAAAAGTGTATTTCTTTAGTATGCATTAGTATGAATTTGTAGTTAGGAAATCCAACGGTCACAATATGTTCCCAACTTAGAGTGATCCGACAGTTCATACTCTCATCGATCTTAATGATCATTGATCCCTGGCTTAACACCTGATTGGTCCATGATCTCTATTTAAAGATCATGGAGGGTCATTTGTTGATGATCGATTGTGAGAAACTCTCTTGTAAAATATAATTGTAATCTTTTTCTTTGCATTAATAAACTGCTTTAAGTGGTCATGTTGGATGGGGCCATGGATGTTTCCCTGTAGGGGTTTTACCACCTGAAAACATCGGTGTGTTTATGTTTGATCTGGTTATGTGAGTGGTTACTGAAGGTGTTCGTCCTCTGTTGGAATACATGTGTTGTCGAACAAGTTCAAATGCTTTTCTTTGATCTCAGCCATCAATGATGGTTTTGAACGACATTCATCAGTGTTGTGCCACGGGATTTTGTGGAAATCACACAACTTTCCAGTGTCCTTCTTTGTTTTTATATTACCCTTCTTTTCCTTTGGGTTTGATGGGTTTTCGGGAGGATGTTTGTTAGAGTCGTCTTTATCATACTCTGGCTGTTGCGTATTTTCATACCCCAACTCCCATTTGTTCTGGTGCCTAAATTTCTACTCGATTTTGACAACATATCGATAGGTAGCACCCAGTGATGAGATGTCCAGGAAATCCATCTCGTTTTGGATGTACCTATGTAGAGCCTCATGGTATTTCAGAACCAGATGTTTCTCAGAGTGTTTGATACCCATCTTGGTGCGCAAGGTATGGAAATTATTTGTGAACTATAGAACTATTTGTCCCCTCTCTTAACATAGTGTCTTCCATCTCATGTATTGGTCACCATAGTTACCAACATGGTAATATGGTTCCTTGACCGCGTCCACAAAAAAATCCCAAGTGGGCTCGACCCCATATATTCTGAAATCCTCTGTGGAACTTTACTCCCTGTAATTTTCCCACCAATGTTTGACATGGGCAGAGCCTAAATGAGTGATAAGGTTATCGTTTCCCTATCAGAGAAATTGTGAACAGAGAAATAACCTTCTTGCAAATTTAACCATTTTTCTAGGGCATTTACATCTATTTGTCCTTCAAATACAAGAATATCAAAATTATATTGTACCTTGAAAGGAGAGGTGCCTCCAAAGTGGTTTCTTGATGAATATGTGCCTATTTTTATTAGAAAGTGTTAAAGGATTTGGAAAAAATTCTCCATCATTTCATCCCTCTATCATGTGAGAACTTGCTCAAGCAACAGATTAATAAAATATTATGCTCCGTCATTTTTCTTTTATTCTTCCATGGAGGGTTTCTTAGGTGTGAGAGAGTGAATGTACTCAATTGAGACAATATTGAGACCCAACTTTGCATACTCATACCTCGTCAGGGACATGCACTGAAAAACAACCAAGAGCATCATGGTATGATACCATTGATCCAAATTATTTTTGGCACGAAATGAGACAAGAGATATAATAAAAAATGTACATAGATATATCATATATCCAATAATATAACAAAGATATAACTATAAACACATAGATACAATAATACACAATTTCTATTAATGAATGAAATATACGAAACTGTAGAAATACAAAGTGAAAGACTCGTTAGAATGGTGGCAGCTTATCTCTGAGAAGAGATGTGATGACTACTCACATTCACAAGAAGGTGATGATTGTTTCAATGAGGTTCCAAAGGCATTTTTTAACATAAATAAAATTCCAAACCCTACCCCCAAAAGAGGAAAAACCAATAGTTTTTTGGACCCTTTTGGGTAGTTTGGTGTATCAACTTCCAAGGGGTGTAACTTTGGCATATGATCTCCAGTTTCGGTGCAAGATGTCTCGTTGGAAAGGTATCAAAGAGGAGATTCATTTTAGGGGCTCAATGAGAGCCCTCAACTATCATTGAGGTGTATGATCATAAAAACACATCGTTTAGGCCCTCAAAATGGCCCCGGATGTTTGGAACTGCTAAAAATAGTATGTTCCCAACAAACTATTTTAAGCCTATTGGAATAAATGGGTGGCCACCGATAACCACCTGGATCAATCCTCCCTCCTTAGGAATAAATGGTATCCATTGTATTGATTTCTCGGGGGAGAGGGAAAATAATTTGCTAAATTTGAATCTTGGTGAATTTCTTTCCTTTCTGGAGAAGTTGTGTTGCTTAGCTTGTTGAACACTGTCACGAACCTATTGTTGGTGTGGTTGAATATATTCAACCAACCTGTTGTATATTGTCTTGACTGGGAAGTGTGTAGGAATCATTGTAGGTGATGAAGCAATATCGTCTTTCTCTTCTACAATCTTCTTCTACCGGATAGAAATGCATTGGGATAAGGCTGCAGTGGTTGCAGTGTCCTTATGTTCACCTTTTGAACAAATTGTGAAGAGGCTGAATTTTGTAATATGAGAGATTACCTTGTGGCATTTTTTTGGTGCGAAAATAGTCAGAAATACCTCTAGTGTCCTGTAGAGAGGATCCCCCAAAGTAGCAATGACACTATGGGGTTGAGACTCATAAATAACATGGCGCTTCCACATGTATGGCTGGCCCAAAAGAAAATCACATACATCCAATGGGGAAACATCACATAATACCTCATCCTTGAAGGGTTGTATGTCATATGAAATTGACACTACTGGCTGACATGAATATCTCTTCCCTAGCGAAGCCACCCAATGTTGTATGTTTGCGGGTGTGGTGTTGTAGACAATCCCAACTGTTTGATGGCCTATGCTAAGATGAGGTTCTCCTGGATTCCTCTATCAACTATAAAATGCATTGGGCCCCCCTTCACCCACATTTGTGAGTGAAAAAGGCATTCCCCCTCTTTAGGATCCGCTAGTTCTTCTGGTTGAATTGTTTCGGTCACAAAAATAGCAGTGGAGTATGAATTGATGATCTTTCTTCTTCCATTTTTTTCTAAATCAGATTCTGAATTAGCGTTCAAATCCTTTTCTTTGATCTCGACCACCAATGATTTTTTTGAATGACATTTATCAATTTTGTGCCAGATCCTTTTGTGGAAATCGCACCACTTTCTAGTTTCCTTCTTCGTCCTCCCATTACCCTTATTTTCCTATGGCTTGGATGGGTTTTCGGCAGGTCATTTGTTAGGGTCGTATTTATCATACTTTGGATGTTGTGGATTTGTAGACTCGAACTCCCATTTTTTCTGGTGCCTAAATTTCTGCTCGATTTTGACAGCATATTGATAGGAAGCACCCAATGATGAGATGTCCAAGAAATCCATTTCAGTTTGGATGTACCTATGAGGAGCCTCGTGGTATTTCAGAACCAGATGTCGCTCAGAGTGTTTGATACCCAGATTGGTGCACAATGTATGGAAATTATTTTTGAACTTTGGCACTGTTTTGACCCTCTCTTTCCACAGTGTGGTCCATCTCATGTATTGATCATTATAGTTACCAACAGGGTAATATTGTTCCCTGACCTCATCCACAAAAAATACCAAGTGGGATCGACCCCATATATTCTAGACTCCTCTATGGAACCTTACTCCCAGTAAGTTTCCCACCATTTTTTGACATGGGGGAGAGCTTGAAGGAGTGCGAAGGTGATCTTTTCCCTGTAAGATAAATTGTGAACAAAGAAATAACCTTCTAGTAGATTTAACCATTTTTATAGTTCATCTACATCTATCTATGCTTCACCTACGAGAATATCAAAATAAACTTATACCTTGAAATGTGAAGTACCTCCAAATTGGTTGTTTGATGAATATGCACCTATTTTTGTCTGCAGGTGTTTAAGGATGTGGGAAAATTTCTCCATCATTTTGTACCTCTATCACATGAGAACTTGCAAAAGGAACAAATTAATAAAATATTATTCTCTGTCATTTTTATTTTCTTCTACCATGGAGGGTTTCTTGGGCGTGTGGGAGAAATTTTCCTCAACATAGACAATATCGATACCCAACTTGTTATACTTAGACCTCATCAGGGACATGCACTGAAAAATGACCAAGAGCAACCTGCTTTGATACCACTGATCCAGATGATTTTTGGCATGAAATGAGAGCGGAGATATAATAAATTAATGTGTAGAGATATATCAGATATTCAATAATATAATAGATATATATCCGAGATATAACCATAAAAACAGAGATACAGTAATGCACAATTTCTATTAATGAGTGAAATGTACAAAACTATAGAAATACAAAGTGAAGGACTCATTAGAATGGTGGAAACTTATCTATGATAAGAGATTTGATGGCTACTCACGTTCGCAAGAAGATGATGTCTGTTACAATGAGGCTCCAAAGTGTTTTTTTTAAATAAATAAAATCTAAAAACCTAACCCAAAAAGATGAAAAACCAACAATTTTATGGACACTGTTTTGGGTAGTTTGGTGTATCAAATTCCTAGGGGCGTAAATTTGGCATATGATCTTCATTTGGGGTGCATGATAGATCATTAAAAAGGTACAGATGAGGAGATTCATTTTTGGGGCTCACTCAGAGCTTGTATCCATATTTTATGTGTCTTAGTGTGAAAAAACGTCGTTTAGGTGCTTGAAATGGCCCGAGAAGTTTGGACTGCTAAAAATAGTAAGTTGTCAACAAACTATTTTAAGCCAGTTGGATTAGGTAGGTGGCCATCGATATCCACCTGGATTAATCCTCCCTCCTTAGGAAGAAATGGACTCCATTGTTTTGAGTTCTTGGGGGAGAGGGCAAAGCGTTTGTTCAATATGAATCTTGGGGAGTTGCTTACCTTTCTGGTGAAGTTGTGTTACTTAGCTTATTGAAGGCTATCACGAACTTGTTGTTGGTGGGGTTGAATCTATTCAGCCAAACTGTTGTATCTTGTCTTGAATGGGTAGTGTGTAGGAACCATTATAGGTGAAGAAACAAAATATTCTTTCTCTTCTGCAATCTGCTTCTGTTGCACAGAAAGTTCTTGGTCCAAGGTGGCAGTAGTTGTAGTATCCTTCTATTCACCTTTTGAACATGTTGTGAAGAGGTTGAATTTTACAGTATGAGAGATTACCTTATGGCATTGTTTTAGGGGGACAATAGTCAGAACTACCTCTAGTATCCTGTAGAGATGCCCCCTAGAGTAACAATAATACTATGGGGTCGAGACTCATAAATAACATGGTTTTTCCACATATATAGATGGCCCAAAATAACATAAGAGACATCCAACGAGAAAACATCACATTATACATCATCCTTGAAGGGTTGGATGCCATATTACAATAGACATTGCTAGCTGACACAAAGATTGCATCCCTGGCGAAGCCACTTGATGTTGTATGGTTATAGGTATGGTGTTGTCGACAATCCAAATTGTTTGATGACCTCTGCTGAGATGAGATTCTTCTGGATTCTGCTATCAATGATAAAATGCAACGCCCCCCGCCCCCCGCTTCACCCACATCTGCGAATGAAAAAGGATCCCCCCCTCTTTAGGATCTGTTGGTTCTTCTGGTTGAATTGTTGTGGTCGTGACAGTAGCAATGGGGTTTGCGTTGATGATCTGTCTTCTTCCATTATTTTTTGAATCAGATTCTGAATCAAGGTTTGACTCCTTTTATTTGATCTCGACCACCAATGATTTTTTTGAGCGACATTCATTAGTTTTGTGCCAGGGGATTTTGTGGAAATCTCACCACTTTACAGTGTTGTTCTTCATCTTTTTGTTACCCTTCTTTACCTGTGGCTTACACGGGTTTTCGGGTGACTCTTTATTAGGGATGTCTTTATCATACTTTGGTTGTTGTGGATTTGCAAACCTGAACTCCCTTTTGTTCTGGTGCCTAATTTTTTGCTCGATTTTGACAACATATCAATAACCATCTCCAAATGATTAGATGTCTAGGAATCCATTTCAATTTGGATGTACCTATGCATAGCCCTGTGGTATTTTAGAACCAGATGTTACTTAGAGTGTTTGATACCCATATTGGTGCACAAGGTATGGAAATTATTTGTGAAATATAGCACTGTTTGGCCCCCCTTTTACCACAGTGTGGTTGATCTCATTTCTTGTTCGTCATACTTACCAGCATGGTAATACTGTTCATTAACCGCATCCAAAAAAAAATCCCAAGTGAGCTCGACCCCATATATTCCAGACTCCTCTATGGAAATTTTCTCCCATTAAGTTTTCCACCAATGTTTGACATGGGGGAGAGCATGAAGGAGTGTGACAATGATCTTTTCCCTGTCAGAGAAATTGTGAATAGAGAAATAAACTTCTAGCAAATTTAACCATTTTTCTAGGGCATCTTCATCTATCTGTCCTTCAAATACGGTTATCAAAATTAACTTGTAACTTGATAGGAGAGGTGCCTCAAAAGTTTCCTCTTTATGAAGACATGCATATTTTTATCAGCAGGCATTGAAGGATGTGGGAAAAATTCTTTGTCATTTCATCGCTCTGTTGCGTGAGAGCTTGCTCAAGCAACATATTTATAGAATATTATGCTCCATCATTTTTCTTTTCTTCTGCGATGGAGGGTTTCTTGGGTGTGCGAGAGCAATTTTTCTCAAGAGAGACAAGCTCGAGACCCAACTTTCTATACTTAGACCTCATCAGGGACATGCATTGAAAAACGACCAAGAGCAACCTACTCTGATACCACTGATCCGGATTACTTTTGGCACGAAATAAGAGTGGAGATATAATAAATAAATGTACAAATATATATCATATATCCAATAATATAACAGATATATATCCAAGATATAACCATAAATATAGCGATACAATAATACACAATTTCTATTGATGAGAAAAATGTACAAAACTATAGAAATATAGAGTGAAAGACTCGTTATAATGGCGGTATCTTATCTCTGAGAATAGATGTGATGACAATCGAAAGAAGATGATTATTGTTACAATGAGCCTCCAAAGGCATTTTTGAAAATAAAGAAAATCCAAAAACCTAGCCCCAAAAGATGAAAAGCCAACAATTTTGTGGACCCCGTTTTGGGTAGTTTGGTGTATCAACTTCCTGGGGTCGTAACTTTGGAATACGATCTCTGTTTTTGGAACACAATAGCTCATTGGAAAGATATTGACAAGGAGCACCATTTTGGGGGCTCAATGATAGACTATGTCTATAATTGAGGTGTCCTATCATGCAAAAAGTGTGGTTTAGTCCCTCAAAATGGCCTCGAAAGTTTGGAACTGCTACAAAAAGTAAATTGGCAACAAACTATTTTGATCAAGTTGGGATAGGTGGGTTGCCACTAATATCCAACTAGATCAATCCTCTCTCTTTAGGAAGCAATGGTCTCCATTGCGTTGAGCTCTTGGGGGAGAGGGGAAAGCGTTTTTTGAATCTGAATCTTGGTGAGATGCTTTCATTTCTGGAGAAGTTGTGTTTCTCAGCTTGTTGAAAGCTATCACAAACTTGTTGTTGGTGGGGTTGAATCTGTTCAACCAACCTGTTTTATGTTGTCTTGACTGGGAATTGTGTAGTCATCATTGTAGATGAAGAAAAAATATCATATTTCTCTTTTGTGATCTGCTTCTATTGGATAGAAAGTTCTTGGGCCAAGGCTGCAATGGTTGTAGTGTCCCTTTGTTCACCTTTTGAATAGACTGTGATGAGGATGAATTTTGCAGTATGAGAAATTACCTTGTGGAAATATTTTTGTAGGACAATAGTCGGAACTACCTTTGGTATCATGTAGAGTTGTATCTATATTTGTGTGCTTAGATACAACTCTTATATGAAATAATGCATTCCTCTTTCTTTCATCATCATGAGATTCATTATTGGAATTTGAACTATCATGAAGAGAATATTTACCTTGTACTTCAATCATTGTAATCTTTCCCTTATCTTCTGAATCAGAACCAATATCTTGTATCACTGTAGCTATAGTCTTTGTCCCTTATCTCTTGAATTAGAACCAATATCTTGTAGCACTATAGCTACGGTCTTTGTCATCCCCTTTCCACCGAACCGTTTCGGTCTCTTCTCTGGATGTAGTTTCCAACAATGTTCATCATCATGACCATTCTTCTTGAAATGAGTGCAAGATGGTTTTCCTTCTTCCCTCTTTACAGTGGAGGTCTTTTTGTCATTCCTTTTAAAATTCTTAAACTCCTTATGTGGGAGATTGGAAGGTTTCTTTGTGGGATCTTCTTGAACATGCTTTCCCCTGTTCTCAAGGTGAGTGGATTGCACAAAAACTTTGTCAATTATGGTGAGGTTAAAAAATAGTAAAGTATGACGAATATAATTGTGAAGTGCGCCAATATACTTCATTAAAGTTTCATAAGAATCCAAAGGAATGTTTAATGCAAGATCTTTCTTCCTAAATTCTTCTGTGAAACTTTGTACAGTTTGACCTTTACTTTGTCTTAAAGTTTGTCATTCCATCATTGATTTATGTAAATAACCCAATGGATAAAATTGTTTCCTTATCGCTGATTTAAATTCCGACCATGAGGAAATAACATTACCACACTTACTTCTATCCTAAAGTTTTCTCTCCCACCATACAAGAGTGGTGCCTTCCAACCGAAGAGATACCAGTTGCACTTTAACTTCCTCTTCATCAATCTGTTGAACACGAAAATATACTTCAACCTGTCGAATCCAATTATATAGCTTTTCAAGATTAGCATCTCCATTAAACATAGGTAAAGAAAATTTGACATCAAGCTTCAACAATGGTTTCTTAAAAGAATTTTTATGGCTAGAATGATGAGAATGATGAGAATGCTCAGAAGAAGAAGAGCTAGAAATTGATGGTGAAGGTGGAGGCTCAGGAGGGTCTCCTCCAGCCCCTTGATTCACTAAAGCATTATCATCTACTTGTGCTTCCTTTTTCTTCCCTTTATTCTTCATGCTCTTCTCGTAGTCTCCATAGATTCGCTCGAGCATTTCTGACATGCGATAAAAGACCATATGGAAGTTTTTCTCTTGTTCATCATGCTTTTCCTCTTCAGCCATTTTGTTCCTTCGGGATGCATGGCCAACTTCAGGATTGAAAGTATTAAGAGTTCCTTCACCCTGCTTATGGATGGTCCTAGTAAGCATTCAAACTCAACAATTCAAGTCAAAGATGACTACTATGATTCCAACATGATCCGAGATCTTTTCATCGATGTGACTTATTAAAGAATTATATTAAATGAGCATATATTGAAGTGCACCATAAAGAAGGAATAACTCAATAATGAACAGACATATGCATCAGATCTGAAAACAAAAAACATGATAATGGAGTTCGTCCCTGGTGGACTATGTCTTTGGGTCTTGGTCTCAAATGTGTAGGCCTTTTTACTAACTTAGCAAAATAATTTGGCAAAATACATAAGTATAACTCATTTTGGAGTTAAGTTGTAGAAGCTTTGCTCATATCAATAAAGAAACAACACCACTGAATTCGTGGCATCGAATTACCCAAAAACAATTGTCTTTATGCCTCGATTGACACTTTTAGGCCCTTGAGAAAATTCATCTCGTTTTTTGTGCCTGCACCTGCAATTAATTCATGGGAAAATTCCTTGATTTTCATGTCATTCGTACGGTCACGTGCCTCCTTGGTCTGACCCCAGAACTCTGGAGAACTTCAGTTCTTAAGTAATAAAGGTGGGAAAATATACCAAGATAGCCATGAGGCTAGTTGTTTGGCAGAGATATATTAAGGAATAGTTGTTTGGGGATATCCCAAGGTCAAACCCGTGGGCCTCCTGTTTTACCCCTCCATAGAACCTTATCACCAGATATGGCAGATTATTGTGATATGTCTCTAGCTTTGGCTGATAATTGGGATATGTCGCTAACTTTGATGGACTGTTGAGATATGCCACCATTTTTTGGTGGAACTAATCCAAGTTTGGAGTAATGGGGTTGGCACCAACTAACCCTTTACTCCTTTTAAAATTCATTTGTTGGGCGTCCTTGGGAATTTTCCCACTGCCAAGTGGCAGCCCATGACTAGGCCACATGGCAGCCTTTCATTGGCCCATGTCACCTCATTGCATGGACAACCACGTCACCTCTGCCATGTGAGCCTACCACGTCAGCCTAGAACATCACATGTCGGGTGGTTGTATGGTCTTCCATGCGGCTGTATGGACTTCCATGTGGCAGCTTCCCATTGGTCCATGGATTTTACCGGAAAAGTTGAAAAATGAGTGACATGTGGCATCCTCTGGCATTTCCATGTCACCATGATAACATCAACATGACATTTGTCACCCTCTATGTGTGTCATGTATACTGTATGGATGATGATTTCATCCGTACTGATGTTGACGTCAACAGTACAAATGCTAACTCATCCCTGTTGATTAGGGTAGGTTGACCAAAATGTTGACCACGAATATATTTTGATCCGTAAATTTGTTTGCCGAGCCGTTTACATCGTTGGAAAACTTGCGACGTGATCTTCGCGATGGTGTCAATTTCACTGGGTTTTGAGGACTTTGATTTTTTTCCCTTTCTCTGTCTGCTGAGGCCATTCTGAGCTTCCTTGGTTGCTTCTACGAATTCTGAGTTATCCTTAGTCTTCTATGGATCCCTTTTGGACCATCTACCTAGGAGGAGCACATCTCACATCTCATGCAAGTGTTAGAGAATCCGAAGAAGCATCGATTGCTCGATAACCTCAAGAAATGTGAGTTTTCTCAACATTCTTTAGTGTATTTCGGGTATGTGATCAGTGGATGGGAGCTGAAGATAGATCGTGAAAAAATGGAGGCCATCATGAAATGGTCGATTCCTAAAAATTTCACTCAATATAGGAGTTTTTTGGGGGTAGCACAATACTTCTAGACATTCATAACTACATTTTCAGTGGTAGATGCACCACTCCACACCAAAACAACAAGTGGTTAGAGTTTTCGGTGGGGGTAGAATCAACAAAATACTTTTAATGAGCTGAAAATAAAGATCAATCAAGCACTATTTCTTGCAATAACATACTTTCAAAATCCTTTCGAGGTGGATATAGATGCAAGTGTGTATGCCATGGGAACAATTTTTATAGAAGGAGGAATTACTATATACTATCATTTTGGAATATTTGATGGGGTAGTTCTCAACTACCCTACCTATGAAAATGAACTATATACCCTGGTTCAAGATGTCAATAAGTGGAAGAAGTTTATGATGGGCAAGGATACCATAAACCACATAGGTCACTAGTTTCTACAGTGTTTGCAAGCCTAGAGTAAGATACAACAAAACATACATTACAAGTGGATGGGGTTTTTACAACAATTTCATGTATTCATCAAGTATAATAAGGGAAACAAAAATAGGTTCCCAAACCTGCTTTCATTGCCATTGACATCCAATATTACAATGCTGAGAACTTTTATGTACATGTATTCTTTTACCTATGATTCATACAGAGAGGGGTACACAAAATATGAGAACATCAATGAGGTGTTTTAGGAGCTATAAAGCCAAATTCAAATAGAAGAAGGTGATGGAAAGAATAAATATCAATTCTAGAATGGGTTACTATACAATATTAAAAAGCTTTGTATCCCTAAATGTGAACAACTACATCTTACTACAGAGGCTCACACCTCCAAGGGTGCAGGACATTTTGGTGTTGGGAAGATAGTTGCAAACTTACATAGGTATGTGTATTGGCCCAAAATGCAAGGAGATGTAGCATTGTATATTAGAGGATGCATACTTTGTTTTACTAGCAATCCTGTTAACTGGAAGCGGGGTCTATACCATCCCTTACATGTACCCACTCGACCTTGGGAAAGCACTTTCATGGATTTCATTAGAGGTTTACCAACAACTAGGAATGAACATGACAATCTTTTGTGGTATTAATTGATAGGTTCAACAAGATATGCATTCTCATTACTTTTAGAAATACCATTAGAGGACAAGATATAGCCAACATGTTCTTTGAACAAGTGTGGGTGCACCTTAAAATACCAAGGAGAATCATCTTAGATAGGGATACCCGATTTCTAGGTCCATTTTGGACTACATTGTGGGAGGATATGGACACTAAGTTAAAGGTATATACAACATTCCATCCATAAAGATATGGATAGATAGAAGTAGTCGGCAAGAATTTGGTGTAGCTTTTGAAGGTTAAAATTATAAGCATATGAATACTTGAGATGGAAATATGATCTACATACAACACTGTTATAATAGAGTAGTCCACACTTCTACTGGTAAGTCACCTTTTGAAGCTTGTTTTGGATATTTTCCACCTTCACCTTTGGTCATTGATATGGAAAACAAGGAAGAGTGAAGGAGGACCTCATATGAGATGCATTGAGAGAAGAAAAAATTGTTTAGAGGATTAGGAAAATCCATTTTCAAGTACATGATACATTGAATAAGTCATAGGAAAAATACAAGGCCATGCAGGATCAACACATATCTGGGAAGTCATTCAAAGTGGGGGATAGAGTTTGGTTACAACTAAATAAGGAAAGACCCAGGGTACTGGTAAGAAGATCAAGGATTTGCGATATGGACCTTTCGAGATATTGGAGAAGGTGGGAGATAACACCTATAGACTCAATGTACCCATATACACACACATTTACTTACTAGTGAATGTGGAGAATCTCAAACTCTATGAACCTTCCATGTTGGATCATGAGAAGGAGTAGGATGTACCTTCCATAGAGGAATTAACACCAGATGCTCAGGCAAAGTTGGCAGAGGAAATCATTTTGTAGAAGCCATATAGAACTACAAGACAAGGGTAGCATGAACTTTGGAAGATTGGGTTGAAAGGACAATTTCCAGGCAAAGAAAAGTAATACTCCAAGGAGAAGGTAGAGGAAAATTTTCCTCACCTCATTCAATAAAGATTTTGGGGATAAAAAGACTCCCTAAATGGGGAGGTATGATCCAGATTGGACTATTATATTATTTTTCATCTATCTTGATACTATTTGATTGGAAAACATTGGATTAATCAACTTGCGCTGCCATTTCAATGGCAGGTCCCAATTTGGAAAATTAGGGTCTGGAACCTTCCCGGTCCATTTTGAGGCATTAAATAGAATTTTTGGGGCTTACACTATCCAAAGAGAGCACTGACACCCATAATGGTGTTCTACACTCCAAATACTTTTCCAATGGTGCATCAAATGTCTCAATGAGAGCTCGTATGCAAAATTTATGTTTCCTGCAAGTTGACCTACCTTGTTGACCACCATTGTATGAGTGGATGCCATGTAATCCGCCTTTGATCACACATATGGGAATATCACGTGTGTAATTTGAAGAAGATTCTAGAAGTTCCAAACATGATCACTAATTGAGGGTTAACGAAGTCAAAACCCTAACCCTAGATGACTATCGATCTATGTTAAATATCAGGCCATTACAAGGAGAAAGGGTTCCATTATTTAGCATTATGTTTGTTCCATAGTTGAGAAGAGAACCTAGGAGTGGTATATTGAGAGCATAACAAAGGGGGAAATATGTTGTAGTAGCCATACAAGCCACAATGTTAAAGGAAACTCCATAGAGAGCATCTTATAGCTTGTGTTTATTTGTGGATGGCATGTGTGTACTTATTTCTTTTCTCTAATTTTCATATTTCGGCTATTTCGTACATTTGAGCAAAAAACCACTAATTAAAGAATTTGATATCTAAAGGAAATTAACTTTCAGGGTAAATATTCTAGTATTTTTTATCTAGTGAAATATCCACAGTAGTTTACAAGGGGGAATATGTGCCATTGAATTTAAAGCATCCATTCATATCCTCCTTACCATGGACTTAGCAACTAACCTCTTTCCGTATAAGTCCAAAATTTGGTTTCTATTGATTCCTTCTACAACTACCAATGAAACCCCACCCCCTCTTCTCTTAACCACTTTACGTTTTTTCCTTCTTTGGCCCAACACCATCAAGTAAACAGTTTTCCCTCTTCTCTTAACCACTTTACGTTTTTTCCTTCTTTGGCCCAACACCATCAAGTAAACAGTTTTCGGTTTCTTTCCCATTGACTGGGACACCCACACAAATAAACTTAGAAGAGGTATTTACTTTACAAAGATAAAACATGAGTTTGTCCGAGTTGTTAAGTGATGTGCCCAAAAACCTCAAACATTTATGTTGTGTTCTTTGTGATCCACAATCCTCCTCCTTCTCCTTTGAGATATAACACAATTAGATATAAGTACTTTCGTGAAGATTCTCTAAGTGAAGTGGACCCTTAGGTGAGCTTATCTCTCCTTAAGATTAGACTCATATATAGAAATAACTTCCCCTCCCCTAATGTGTGTGAGAGTTGACCTTGTCAAAACGTTAACCACCTTCGGTTAACTCCTCTCATTTCCAAGCACTTGCTACCTACCTTACCGCCATCCAAATTAATTATTGTAAGATCATATAAATAAATATATAATTGAGATAACTTTATTTTAATTTGAAATTTAATAAATATAGAAAAGTAATAAAATAATAAAGGTTTGAAATTTAATAAATATAGAAAAGTAATAAAATAATAAAAGTTTGAAATTTAATAAATACATAGAAGTATTAAAAAAATAAAAAATTAAACTTAGTATTAATATATATATATATATATATATATATATATATTAAATTATTTAAAAATATTATATTTTTCTTTTCAAAATTTTCTATTATAATAATTTATTTGATTTAAATTTTCTTTTTTATAAACTTCAATTTTTTTTAACTGATTTTAATTATTTTTGTTTGTTTGTTAGTACCTGGCTTAGCTACATCAACCCTTAACATGGTTGGATTTTTTGTCCCGAACCGGTGACTTTAACATCACGGAGTGGCTTAACAACACACTCCGTCACCCACTGTCCTACACCTCGAGAACTAATTGATTTTAATTATTAATATTATAAATATAATCCATTTATGCAAGCTATAGATACAACAAACTATTAATAATAATAACAATAAAATAAAATATTTAACTATTTTTAAAATTATGTACTTAATAAATTCAACTGCATCAAATATATACTTCAATATTATTAATTAATAATAATTCAATTAACATATCGGAAAAACCAGCGACCATTTCCCAAATATTTTTTGAATTGCATACTTGGTAAACTGAATTGCCCTACACTACACGGAATATATGTTTTATTATGTTTTAAACTAGTGGAAGCAATTTTGATAGCAATTTTGAATATAAGCTTTATTATTGGTTAAAAGGGGTTGTATAACTGTTTTATGTTTTTAGTGTGGTGTTATAAATTTGAATTTTTTTTTAATAATGAAATTACAGTTTTTTTTATTTAAATTTTATTTTTAAATATATAAATAAATTCAGTTTCATTAAAAAAATCTAAGATTTTTAACCAAAACAATCTAAAAAAACTTAAAACATTTAGTTTTTATTTTATTTTAAAAATAGGGATAACAATTCATCGAAATTATTTCCATTTAATCCACCACTTACGCTGTTTTAGGTAGAATCACTTAGCATATGGATGGTGATTAATCCACCACTTACGCTGTTTTAGGTAGAATCACTTAGCATATGGATGGTAATTATCATAATATACTTCCTGAACTTGAACTTAAAGATTATATGCAACTTCAGCGAAGTTTCCGAGAAATTACATACACAAAAGACTTTGAAGAGTCAAGAACGATCAGACGCGTAGGTCAAGAGGAAAATAGCCTTTGAACAAGACGTTATGTACAGTCTTCACGACTCGCTACCCGCGTGGACCATAGTCGTAACGTCCTTCACACACTTTCGCCTCCGGTATCCATCCATCTTCACAAGTGTACATCCATCTTCCGCGTAATTGAGACGCAAAACATATTTAGAGGCACTACCATACATGAAAACGCTTTATGAAGGGAAAGTACAGTCTCAGGCAACCCGTGTAAACGATCCTTCAAACTAAATCCCCAATCGGGACGGTGCAGAAAGAGTTTTCTATGGATCTTCCTGGCTTCAGATTCTACCCTACGGAAGAGGAACTAGTGGGCTTTTATCTGAAGAAAAGGATCCAAGGCAGCCACCCAATGAACTTTGATATAGTCATACCAACACTGGACCTGTATCGATACGATCCCTGCGAGTTACCAAGTATGCTTATCTTTCTTTCTGCTTCTTCCCGGGGTAGAATTTTAAATTTTTTTTTCACAGAATAATAATTTATATATTCGCGTACTTTCAGGCTTGGCTCATGATGTTGGGGAGCGGCAATGGTTCTTCTTCGTTCCAAGAGACCATAAGAATTCAAGCGGTCGGCCCAACAGATTGACCAAGTCGGGTTACTGGAAGGCCACGGGTTCAGACAGAGCAATTCGCAACGAGCTGCTTCAATGCATCGGTCTGAAGAAAATTCTGGTGTTTTATAAAGGAAAAGCCCCCTACGGGCAGAAGACGGACTGGATCATGAACGAGTACAGGCTGCCCGATCTCAGATCGTCCTCAGTCAAGGTCATCAATTTTACTTCCAAAAATTTTTCATCCAAATCTTCGGTACATCGTGTGTGTAACGATTTATTTTAAAGCCGGAGGCTTAACTTGAGATCTAGTAACGATCGAGAGGTTGCGCTTTTAGTTCGTTTAAATACTTAGAGTTGCTGTAAGCTAAAGATACTCTAGGAAATGAAGATTTTTACTGGATATTTGATTACTTCAGCAGTTCAAGGAATTTCTAAGTTCCCTAGCTTGAGTTCAAAGAACTCTTCCATCTTCCTATAAAAGTAGTGCCCTATAAAAGTAGTGCTCTGAAAGATACTCCTTCTGAAAGTACTTATTAAACTTCTTCCATGAGATCGTTTCTTCATCACGGAGGGAGCCCCAGAAGAATATATTAGTTAACAGGGGCGAAAGCGGGCGGGCTTTTATATATGTTCTTTTTCCATATATACTTTTCGATTTAGATACAGCATATCAGGCCGAGCTTTAGAAGCCTTCTTTGTTGAGCTAGAAATCACCTTTTGATTATTACATCTATAATGAATTAATGACACTTCTTATGGATATGATCCTGACCCCACCGTCGATCTTTAGAAGTAGATTCATTCCACTTCGTTCCTCATTTTTTTTGGATTCAGTCAGGATATTTGATTGAAGTTTAACAAAAAAAATTGATGGATTCGTAGATTTAAGTGATTATTTCTATAAAAATCTAAGTGCTTTGGAAATTTGAAATTTTCAACATACTGAATCCATTTCTATATTTAAAAATGGATTCTGAACAACAAAAATAGTGATTCTTGTAAATTTATATCGCAAAATTCCGATGATAAAAACTATTTCGTAAACAACTAGACAACGCCCTTAAAGCTTACAGGGTTTTAATCCTTCTGTGTGGATAATAAGGCAAGAGTTTTGAAGTTGCATTTTTTATATTCTTCTAAGCATGCAGGAGGTTTGGGCTTAGAGATTTTGTTTTCTGATTGTGCATGGAATTTTCATTTTTAAACACAATTTTCATTTTTTTTTTACTGTCAGGCTTGGATTTGAAGTTTTTTAATGCCTTGGATTTGAAGTTTTTTAATGCCTCTCATTAGTTCAGGCTTGGATTTGAAGTTTTTTAATGCCTCTCATTAGTTAAGGCCGAAAGATCTGTACCTACAAAGCTTTTTTAATCCTTCTAAGCACTTCAAAGCACAGAGAGGTTTTCACATTAACGCGTTGATCTCTATACTTAAAATAGTACCAGATTGTTTTTATCCTTCTAAGTGGTTGACAGTGTCTTCAGGTTTGCGCGAATGTTTTTCATCCCTCTCAAACTTCAAAGAGAACGGAGAGATCTACACCTTAAATTGTACCTGGAGCATTTATATGATTCTGACTGTTTAATACATCTTGGGTTAAGGTTGTATTTAAAGTTTTATAGTTATACTGAGGAAACTAAATGGGCTTTTTCAGGTGAGGGATATTGTTTTATGTCGGATATACAGAAAGGCTGCTTCTCAGAAGTCGATGGAACTACAGGCAAAGCCCGACCACGTTGTGAAAGAAGAAATGGCGGTTTCAGGTGATGAATACGAAGATACTTCTTATTCAACCACCCTTAATGATGGTGGCCAATTATCAAATCCAATGACAGAGATCGAAGTTTCTTCGTTATATTATCAGAAACGAGAGAGAGTTTGTTCTTCTGATCAAAGTAAAACCAACAATGGAGATAGTCTGTATGAGTGCCTGGAACCGATCATGCTGTCTGAAGAGACAAGGGTATTGAAGAACCCTAAAGCCTGCAAGACAGCGCTGTTAGAGTTGCCAAACATGTCGCTGAACTGCCCGTTGAGCCAGCCCATAGCAACTCCTCCTGCTCTTCTGTCTACACCACCGCCATTCCAGCCTTCATTGATTTGAATAGCATTACACCTTCTTTGGAAAGTGGGGGCCAGTGTCCATTCAATGGTCGATTAATTCATACTTATCTGCTTTGTGAGAAGATGCCGAGATCTCTCATTTTCTCGAGTGTTAGTTTGTAGGCGTTCAAGGTCTGGGCTTTTTTCTTCTCGAATATTCCGTTACTTTCCATAGTTAATTTCGGTTCCTCGGAGCTCTATAGCTTGTAGTTAAATGGAAGCCTCCTTTTAATTTGAGAATGATGATTATCATTATTGGAAACGAATATTAATATTTTTAATGATTTTGATGATTAATGTTTAGTTTTGTTTTATATCATAAATTAATTATTTTTTATTTAACATGTTATTTAAATAAATTATTTTGAAAATGAAAATGACTTTCCATTATAATAGTTACAAGTTTATTATTATGATTAATAAATTATGTAATTCTGTATTATTATAAACTTATGAAATTAAATGGAAATTTTATTTTATTTTTTATTTTATTTATTCAATGTATTTTATAAAAAAAAATTATTGTTAAAGTGTTTTAGGTTTTGTTTAAGTATAAATTTTATTAAAAAGTTAATGAAAAATCACTTTTATTTTTATTTTTGCAATCTTTGTTTTATTTTTGATATTTATTCAATAATTTTATTATTTTAGTTTGAAGTGGATGACTTTTTTTTAATAATTCAACAATTTTCTATTCTCTATTTATGGTTTTATATAGTTTTTCTTTAAAAATAGTTATAATAGTATTTTTAATGGTCTTGATATATCCTAGTACCCTTTCTTCCATTATTAACAAATGATTTAACCAATAAATTATGTTTCAAGTTCCATATTTGTTGAGTCTTGAGTGAGTTTGGATGATGTTTAAATAAATGATAGGAAACTTCTTAATTTTCATGATACTTAACTTGTACTAGTAATTGAAGCCTCTCATTACAACATCACTCTCAATGGGTAGAAGCCCAATAATTATTTTCAAGAGAAAAATAGTTTTTTAAATCTTAGTTATTTTTTTTTAAATATTGTACTTTAATATAATTTTTTATGAAAATAAATTATGAAATAGGTAATATAATTTTTGATAAAAAAAGTTATGAGATACTTATAAAAGATGCGTATGTACATTTTTTTTTATTTAAGGTAAGGACCTTTTTTGTTAAGAGGACAATGTCCTATATATATATATAAGAGAATGATTACTATTCATGACATTTTTCTTCACTAAAAACTAGTTTCTTGAGACAATCCTCCAAGTTGTCAATAGAAAAACCAAATATAGTAAGTAATAAATGATATTGTTTCTTAAAAGCTATGTTACTATAGATTTCTTTTGGCCATCCATTGTTATTTTTAAAATTGGTAATGACCCTTTAGAATAATATATTACTGAGAATGATTACTATTCATGACAATTTTCTTCACTAAAAACTAGCTTCTTGAGACAATCCTCCAAGTTGTCAACATAAAAACCAAATATAATAAGTAATAAATGACATTCTTTCTTAAAAACTATATTACTATAGATTTCCTTTGGCCATCCATTGTTATTTCTAAAATTGGTAATGACCCTTTAGAATAATATATTACTGAGAATGATTACTATTCATAACATTTTTCTTCACTAAAAACTAGCTTCTTGAGACAATTCTCCAATCCTCCAAGTTGTCAACATAAAAACCAAATATAATAAGTAATAAATGACATTCTTTCTTAAAAACTATATTACTATAGATTTCCTTTGGCCATCCATTGTTATTTCTAAAATTGGTAATTACCCTTTAGAATAATATATTACTGAGAATGATTACTATTCATAACATTTTTCTTCACTAAAAACTAGCTTCTTGAGACAATTCTCCAAGTTGTTAACATAAAAACCAAATATAGTAAGTAATAAATGACATTCTTTCTTAAAAGCTATGTTACTATAGATT
>ML778674.1:122093-139357 GCA_009831015.1 Picea engelmannii
GAAGAATGGGAGATACTTGAGAAAAAGGATCTAGGAACGATACAACTAAGCTTGGAAACTTCGGTGGCTTTCAATATTGCAAAAGAAAAGAAAATGAAGGAGTTGATGGGTGCATTGGATAAACTGTATGAAAAACCCTTAGCATCCAATAAGGTATTTCTAATGAAGAGATTATTTAATATGAAGATTTTAGAAGGTGGGTCTATATAACATCATTTAAATTAATTTAATACGATTACTAATCAACTAATTTCTATAAAAGTGGACTTTGATGATGGGGTCAGGGCTCCTCTAATATTGTGCTCATTGCTAGAAAGCTAGAATGGTTTGGTCATGGTTGTAAGTAACTCTATCTCTGGTTCAAACACTTTAAAATTTGATGATGTTGTTGGTGTTATCCTTAGCGAGGAAATGTGACAAAAAAATCACAAGTGAGACATCAGGTAATGGATTGAACATGGAGAACAGGGGAAGAAAAAATGATAGAGGAAAGGGCCCAAGAAACTGTGGGAATTCTAGGAAGGGAAGATCCAAATACATAATTGGAAAGATAGAATGCTAGAGTTGTGGGAAGAAAGGACATCTAAAGAAAGACTGCAGAGCTCCAAAGAAACAAAGAGATGGAAAGTAGGAGAAAAATCAGGGAGCAAATGTACCATGCGATGTGTTACAAGATGCTTTGATTCTTTCTGTAGATAATATTTCTGAGTCTTGGTAGTAGATTCAGGGGCTTCATTTCATGCCACACCTCATAGGAAACGTTTTCTAGATTATGTTCAAGGTGATTTTGGACAGGTTCATTTGGGTGATGATGCACCATGCAAAATTGTTGGAATGGGAAAGGTAAAAATAAAGCAAAGGAATGGAAACCAATGGTTGTTGAAAGAGGTAAGACATGTTCCAAATCTAAGAAAAAATCAAATTTCAACAAGGGAACTAGAAAGTGAAGGTTGTATATCCATCTACAGATAAGGTGTGGAAGGTCACCAAAGGATCATTGGTGATAACAAAGGGAGAGAAGGTAGGTACATTGTATTTATCTGTTGGTAATATGGACTCTTCTATCTCTTTAGCTTCTACAATAGTGGATACAACACTATGGCATCATAGGCTTGGACACATAAGTGAGAAGGGGATGTAGATACTTCAAAAATTAAATTTGTTTCCAGATCTTAAACAAATTGATTTCGATTTTTTTGAGCATTGTGTTTATGGAAAACATAAGAGAGTTAGATTTCTCAGATTCAGAAAAGAAAAGAAGTATTTACGTCTTTGGATAGTAGTTGTATGCTACTATGGTGGATGTGATCCACTGATAGTGACGATGTGTCACTAGTTAGTAGCCATGTGCTACTAGGAGTGGTTGTGTACCATTGAGTAGTAGTTGTGTACTACTATGGATAGACACAATTGTGTTCTATTGGATGGAATTGCTCTAATTGCCATGGAGACTACCATTATTGTTGGACATGATTTCCCACTAGATGGATAGTCAGTGTGTTGATGGAAAACATTCTCCAGACAGAGAATGGTCCAGGAAGGATTGGTTACTGGTGGATAGACATTCTCCCTATAAAGAATGGTCGAGGTTGACATATTTTTGATGTACCATGGACAACTATTCTTCTAGGACATATGTCCTTATTAGAATAATGGTTCATCTCCTTGAGTTCATAGTAGTGACCAGAGTGGGGATATTAGTATAGGACATATATTTTCCCCAAGTTTATAGTAGTGCTCGGAGGGAAAATGGTCCAGGACAATCATTCTTCTAGGATGCATGTCTAGGTTAGAAGGATAGTCCTTGTATCCCATGGCATGGCTTCCAACATCTGTTGGAACAATTATTTTTCTAGGACATATGTTCATATTAGAATAATAGTTCTTGTATCACTCTATAGAGTGAGTGACTTATTCAAAATAGTTCTCGATTAATCAGATGGAGTATGGCTTCAAGAGATGATGCAGCTGATGCTATCAAATGATACTGAGAGTGATGATGTTTCTCATGAGTTGATCTACATGATCATGAGATAGAATGTGTGGCTATGATGATGCTACCAATTGAATGGTATGTTTGTGATCAATACCATTACCTTTAATACCTCCCTAGCTAGGAGGGAGTGTTGATATTATGGTAGCTATGGGAGGTATTGACCTCCACAGGTAACCTTTGACAAGACTAAAATATTCTGGGAAGCAAGAGAAACCCTAAAACGTTAGATAATAACCATAGGAGACAAGTCGACTCGAGAATATTTAATATTGAGTTATTAACCTCCAAAAAGAGAAGTCGACCAAGTCAAGTGAGATAGAGCAGTATAAATAGAGGATGCTAGAGCTCAGTTGTCACTCTCACTCTCACAACTGCACAAGGAATAGTGGTGTGCAAGTTTGGAGAGGGAGTGCAGCTGCAACTGCTGCAACTAACATCTTGGTTATGGTTTGGAATTTCTTCTTGGTTTTTGGTTATTCTTTCTTGGTGAGCTACCCTTGTTGAAAGGTGTGCTAGCCTTGGATGGCTATTGGTCTACTACTAGAATTATTTTGTCTATCAAGGTTAAGGTGCTTGGGGGTAGCCTTTGTGCCTATGGTTGGGTGACAATATTTCTATATTGTCTATGTAAAAATGAGTGCATCCATTTATTTATAATACATCCCAGGTAGAGAGTCAAGTGGAAGAGCATGTAGAGAAAGAATGGGAGCGATAGTGTGAGGATGCATGTTAGTGGTCGATTTTTCAACTGGATTGAGTGCGAGTCTAGCTAGCTCAATGTTGAATGTTGTTGGAGTATGGCTCTGAAGGATTCAAAGTACTCCTCCTATGGATTGGAAGTGAAAGTTTGATAGGGACAAGATCTCGAGTGTACATCAGTGAATGGAGAGATCGAATGTTATCCATAAATATTTCATGAGTCCCTCCTAAGATAAGAGGTGAGGTGCTAACATTGTGAGTGATACTTCTTTCCAAAACGATAGTCAATACATTCCTAGATTGACAAATCTTGAGAAATAGATGGTCAACGAGTTGAGTGCGATCTGTTGGGATATATGAACCTTAGACTCATATCACCCGTCGGTTGGGAGATCATTATGTGTATCTACATTGTCCATCAAGGAGAAAAAATATTCATCGATACATTGAGTTCGAGGTAGTGAAATTGCTCGAACCTTTCTAACCGTGAAAGGATGGTATCAAAAGGAAATATTCTTCAATACCATATCCATGGGAGGTAAGTAAGGAGTGCATCAGAAGAAATTCTAATCACTGAAGATTGTAGGTTTATGTGGATAAATATTCCACCATGGAAAGTTGGGATAATGCCACATCGGCATCATGTTTTTTCCACGTGACATTGCACAAGTTGCAGGATACCATGTGGATTCCATGTGGCAGGGAGTCAAAAATTGACCTGGAGAATATGAGAAAACTTTAGGAGGGTATAAATTTTGATTAGAGATAGAAATTGAGCATGCGTACAGTCATTCAAAATATCTTGGTTAATGGAATATTATGAACTAATTTGGAGGATATTTTTATATTTTTTAAGAAGAAGAAAAATACTAATGCCCCATCTCTAAAAGGGATACTTAGGGGTTGGGTGTGTTACAGAGTGGTATTAGAGAAGAGTTAAAACTCTAGGCTTGAATGGGTCACCAAGACAACTTAATATTGTTTAAAAAGGATTGTATGTTGTATGGCATGCATGATTCAAAATACTGACATGAAATTCTAATGGTGATTGTTGTTTTAACACGTAGGATTAATTAAAAAGTTCATAGAAGTGAATGGTACAACACAATATGGATGACCTCTCACACTTCATAGATGAAGACTCTAATGGCCTGAGGGATAGGGAAACCCCTCCATATTTGATGGCCACTGTGAGAAGTCTTAAGGAAGATAATGAGAGTTTTATGAGAGCCCATGTCAAGAAGGAAGAGATGAATGAAGTCGTACTGGAGAGTCTATCTGAAATTCAAAAACATTTGTAGCAAGTTCTTAGCAATGCAGAGTTATAATATTCACAGAGGTTGAAAACCCCTTCGGATGCCCACAAGCATGGATTGGCTCACAATTATGCAGGAAATAGTTCTTCCAAAAAGAAACATCGGAGTACTAAGAGTGGAAAATCGAGAGGCATTTCCACATAGTCATGTAGTCAAAAGACTCTTTCAGTAGAATAGTATAGTAGTGGCGCAAAATTTAACATTTATAATAAGAGAAGGAGGAATATTTATCATAGTTTTATGACTGAATAATTCAAGTCTAAACCACCTACCTTTGATGGTGAAATAAAGAAGGGAGATGAGGCTGAAGTATGGCTATTTAGGTTGAAAAAGTACTTTCGAGTACATAATTATTCAGACAATACCAACGAAACAATTGCAATGTTTAAACTTAATGGTGAGGCTTCCATTTGGTGGGAATACCTCAAATAAATCAAAAGGATAAAGGAAATAAAATAAACTTAGAAGCAGTTTGAGAGATACTTTCACAAAAATTACCTATCTGAAAATTATTATGATGAAAAATTAAAGGAATTCTATGAGCTTAAGATGGGGAAACTTACATTGGAGGCATATGAAAAAAGATTTATGGAGATGTTGAGGTATGTTCCCTACCTTAAGGAATAGAAGGAGAGAATCCAATGTTTTCGTAGTGGGTTACCACAGTCCTACCATGATCAAATTGAGTTTGACAAACCAAATACATTGGAAGACGCTTTCCAAAAGGCCAAATGTTTTTGTGATCAGTCTAAGCACAAGCACGAGTCTTCCAAGGATTGGAAAATAAATGGAAAGAGATGATTCCAAAAGAATGGAGTCAAGTATTTTCCCTACAATAATTCTAGGAAATATGCATAGATGGGTCAGCCAAGGAGGAGTGTGCATAAGAAAATTTTCCATCTCAAAGAAGGAATAAACCAACAGAGAAAGCTAGGGAAAGAGCTTAGGAGCCCAAGAAAGGACCTTTTCAATGTTGAGAATGTGGATAGACACATCTATTGGGGGATTATCCCCACATGAAGCATGACAAAATAAGAGAGTATAACATGCAGGAGGTAGATACAGCCAATAACGTATCCAGGAGTGTACTAAGAATCCACATAGTGGTAGAAAATCAACAAGAGGACCACCGAGCCTCTGTGATAGAATTGGAAGGTATTATTACTAAATGACCAATTTATATTTTAATTGTTCCAGGATACAATATTAGTTAAGTTTCACCTCAAGTGGTTGAGGCATATTCATTATAGATATGAAAAAGTGTGATTAGTTCGGTTAGCCACTAGAACAAAGAGGAAAGTGGTGGAAGTAGTTGAAGCTTGTCCAATCATGATGGAGGGATTTCAAAACCAAGCGGTTCTGAATTTCCTACCCCTTGGTTCTTATGACATGATGTTGTGAATATATTGGTTAGCTTCCCATAAGGAAAAATTAAACTGTTATGAGAAAATTCTAGAGTGTGAAGATGAAAAAGGAAATACCAAAATATTCCAAGGTATTCAGAAGACAGTCTCTTTGATAAAAATATCAACATTATAGCTCAAGAAGTTTAGAAGAAAAGGGTGTCCCATGTATGCTCTACAAGTGCTAAACTCGATAGAAGGCATGGAGATGAAGGCTAAAGATCACCTAGTGCTATGGGAATTTAGAGATGTGTTTCTTGAAGAGGTGCCTGGATTACCTCTGAAAAGAGACCTTGACTTTTAAATTGATCTCGTGCTTGGAGCAGTTCTAGCATTGAGATTGCCTTACAGGATGAGTACGCCCGAGTTGGTGCAACTAAAGATGCAGTTAAAATAGATTATGGAAAAGGGTTACATCAGAACGAGTGTGTCCCCATGGGGAGCACCAACCCTTTTTGTAAAGAAGAAATATGGTACCTTGAGACTATGCATCAATTATAGGAAATTGAACAATATGACCATTAAGAACAAATTCCCTTTGCCTAGAATATATGATCTCTTTGATGAGCTTAGAGGGGCTATAGTTTCCTCAAAAATAGATTTGAGATCGATATACTATCATGTTAGTATTAAATACAAGGAAATACACAAGACAACCTTTAGGACAATGTATGGGCACTATGACTTTTTTTGGTGCCATTTGGACTTACAAATGCATCAACTACATTCATGTGCTTGATGAAAAATGTGCTTAAAAAGTAAATTTCTACAAGTTTTTCTTAGTATTTGTGGACGACATTTTGGTGTATTCCAATAATTGAGAGAAGCATGAAGAACATATCAGAATGTTGTTACAAGTGTTAAGGGAGCATCAATTGTATTCCAAATTCATAAAGTGTTATTTATTTAAAAGGAAATCCAATATATAGGCCATGTAATCTCAGCCAAACAAGTCGCAGTAGACCCTACAAAGATCAAGGAAATCATGGATTGGTATGCCCCTAGAAACATGACAGAAGTGAGGTCCTTCTTGGGATTGGATGGGTATTATAGGAGGTTCATTAAGGGATTCTCCAAGATTGGGAATACCATTACCTCATTGAAAAGGAAGGGAAAGAGTTTTGTGTGGTCACCAGAGTGCGAATATAGTTTCCTGCAACTGAAGAAGTTGTTGACCAACACCCCTGTTTTAAATATTGTGGTCACAGAAAAAGAATTCATGGTTTTCATAGATGCTTGCAAGGAGGGACTCGATGGAGTTCCAATGCAAGAAGGACAAGTGGTTTGTTATGAATCATGGAAGTTGAACAAACATGAGCAGCCGTAAGCTACCCATGACCTAGAACTTGCAACAATTGTACATGCGTTAAAAATGTGGAGACATTACCTTCTTGGAAGGAGATTTATCCTCATGATTGACCATTGTGGTCTAAAGTATGTATTTGACCAACAAATGTTGAATGATAGACATTTCAAGTGGATAGCACTGATCAGTGAGTTTGAATTTCAAATAAAAAATATAAAAGGAAAAGAGAACAATGTAGTTGATGCGCTCAGTCAAAATGTTCAAGCAATGGACTTAGAAACAACAAGTGTAGGAGAGTATGAAATTCAATAGAGGATCAAGAACCTATTACCAGAGGATGATTTCTTCAAACAAGTAAAGGAAAGGAAGCAACAAGAACCTAAGGAAAATATGTACGAAGGATATTAGCTAAGGGATGATAATTTGTTGTTGTACAATGGTAGCCTATATGTGCCTAATTCAGCGGATGTGAGACAATTGATTATGAATGAGTTCCACATGAGGCCATATGTAGGTCACCTTGGTTACCAAAATATGGTGACAACATTTAGACAATTGTATTATTGGCATGGGATGAAGCAAGACATTGCTCATTATATTGTAAAAACTTTGGAGTGCCAACAAGTGAAAGTCGATCATAGACACCCTGTTGAACTATTGCAACCCATACATATACTAGAATGGAAATGGTAAGTGATTTCCATGGATTTTATTACGCGGTTACGAAATATAGTCAAAAAACATGACACAATCATGATTGCAGTGGATAAGTTTAGCAAGGAAACTCATTTTATTCCCGTAAAGTCTAATTTTATAGCCATATACATTTCCAATGGTTTCATGAGAAATATATTCAAGTTACATGGTTTTCGCAAAACCATAATCTCAGACAGAGATGTTAAGTTCACCTCAAAAATTTTACGAAGCTTATTTGCAGTTCTAGAAACACAGTTGGCATTTCTCATGACCTACCATCATCAGACAGATGGTCAGACCAAAATGGTGAACAAAGTCTTAGAAGATATGTTACGAATGCATGTCATGCATAGACCCAAGCAATGGGAAGAATATCTACCTTTGGTAGAATTCAGTACAACAATGGCTATCAAGAATCATTGAAGATGAGACCATTCGAGGCTGTGTGTGGAAGGAAGTGCATAATTACGATTAGTTGGGGTAGTCCAGTGGAAAAAATCCTACTTGGACATGAGTTACTGAAGGGAATGGAACAAGCCATAGTTAAGATAAGGAAGAACCTGAAAACTACCCAGGATAGACAAAAGAGCTATGTTGATAGCAAGAGAATCCCCATAGAGTTTAAAGTAGGAGACCATGTGTATATCCGGATAAAAACCAAGAGGAGCTCCCTGAAAATGGGGATGTGTGCTCAGTTGTCTCCTGATATTGTGGACCATTTGAAATCCTAGAGAGAATACGACTAGTAGCATATAGACTTTCTTTACCACCTTCTATTAGAGAACATAATGTATACCATGTGTCTTTGTTAAATAAATATGTACATGATTCTAATTATTTTATTGATTGGACTGTAATATAGGTGGAACCAGATGGAGAATTCCAGTCAAAACCCCAGCGCATACTAGACAGGAAAGAAACAATGCTTTGGAATTGAGCCATTGTGTAGGTCAAGGTTCAAGGGAAGCACTTTGGAGCAAATGAAGTTACAAGGGAGTTGGAAGATTCCATGAAAATGGCATATCCATTTTTGTTCACTGTATAATTGTAAATACATGGTGTTTTAAACACCGAGGATGGTATTTCTTTAAGGGGGAGGGGAATGTTTAACCCTATTTTCTCCCAAGGTTGTAATTATGCACAAAATCCATATGTTAACATTATGAGGAATGTGATTTTGTTTTTATTTAATATAAACACCAAACTGTTAGTTGAGAGGGAACAACCTTAATAACTATTAGCCAGGATACACCAGAGGAAATTGAAGAGGTAGAGGGATCGATGGAATGATTGAGTGAAGTGGAGCTGAGAGACATCAATGAAGAAAATAGGAATCTTTCACAACAAGCTAATATATTCTTGCAAATATAATAACTTCACCTACCAGCATACCAGACTGGTGAGGAGACCACATGACCATTAAGAGAAGGTCGCAGAGGTGTTTAGAAGTTAATAATTGTGGTAGTTGGCCGATATATAGAGAGAATGGCCACTTGTATTACTGACGATGGAATGTACCAAGGAAACACCCCTTCATATTTTTAATGGTAGACTACAGGTTATGACTGCAGGATGTAGTATAGATCCCGAGGGGATGGAAAAGAATACCAAGGAAATAAAGAAGAGAGTAATTTTGATAGGATAAGAACCCAATAATAGATTATTTTCACCCAAAGACAGAAAGGAGACCTCGCAACAGTTAAAAAAAAGGATTAGAGATGAGAAATAGAGCACATAGGCACAAATGTGTTGACTGAGAAAGAAAGGAATAACTTTATGGAAGAAAATAGAAAGCTTGTTTGAGTTGTTGATGATCACCCTTAACAGAGAATATCCAAAATCCTAAAATGGAGCAATAATGGGTTGCAACTTGGTGCTTAATGGATAGAAACTGACACTGGTAATGGGAAGTTGCCGAGGGACTGTTGAGTAGAGAAGGCACTTCCTTGTGCAGAGGAAATCTAGTTGAGAAACCACCTGATAAACATATAGAGACATAAAGCTCATGGGGAGGTGGAAACTTCTACTGTGTCAGAGGAGGAAGAAGAGTAACCTTCCTAGATCGTTGTAGTCTCTGAACCTTGTTGAGTTAATTCTCTTTGTGGTATCATGGCTTGACACGGGGGCGACGGGTTGTATGAAGTGACTTTACAATAAGGCCTAAGGTTGGGAGGAAAGGTATCCTCTCTTAGTAAGTTGGATTGCATTATTTTATTTTCAATTAAGTGTTCCCTATACTAAATTGACTATGAATAATATATATGATTTTTTATGAATGAGAAAATTACATGATAAAATGTATGAATATTTGAATCTAAGAAAAAATATGTGTACCTAAATTGTGGTTTTTGAATGCTGTAAGATGGGCTATGTTATTATGTTTGTTATTTCCTCGTTAAATCGTAAAGACAACTAAATAAAAATTGCTACTTGTTCGAATACTCTATATATATTCCCTATGTGGAAAGCCAGTAAATCGTGTAAGGTTTTAACCTTAATTTTGATAGTTGTAATGGCCATGGAGTCATTTCAAGTTTTTGAAGGTCAAAATCGAAGTCTTTTAGAACTCAAAAAATGTCTAATTCCTTAGAGAGGATAGTCATGACTCTATAAACCCTGTGTTGTTATAAACTTTGTAAACAATCGTCAATCTAAAGAGATCAAGATCGTCGATTGGTGGGTTTTTCGCAGTTAAAGTGTTGGAGAGATTTCCCGAATGTTGCGGGAAAGACTCCAAATGAGAGACTACGAAACCAACCTTTCAGAGTGGGGTTTTCAGAAGGAAATATCACATGTTTGGAAAACAACTTCGAAGGGGAGACTCCAATGTCAAGCCAGTGTGGGTCGTACATCTAGTAGAGGGAGACATATACTCTCATTCGTTGATCATAGCAAGTTCCGCGTAGTGAGTCAAGAGGAAGAGTGGGTAGAGGTGGACTGGGAGTGACAATGTGATGATGCATGTGAGTGGTCGATTTGTAGATTGGATTGAGTGTGATTCTAGATTGCTCAATGTTGAATGTTTTCGAAGTATGGGTGTGAAGGATTCAAAGTACTCCTCTGATGGCTTGGAAATGTGAGTTCAATAGGGAGAATATCTCAACCATAGGTATGTGAATGGAGAGATAACATGGTATCCATTGATCTATGTTTATTACCACCTAAGATAATAGGTGAGGTGTTAACATTGTAAGTGATCCTTCTTGCCAGCAAGATAGTCAAGATGTTCCTAGAACGACAAATGTTGATCAATAACTGGTCGACAAGTTGAGTGGGATCTGGTGGGATAGACGAAACTTAGACTTCCAATAGATCTCAATCGTCGATCAAGAGATCGTGATGTGTATCTACGTCATCCATTGAGGAGACATAATGTTCCTCGATACCTTGAGTTCATGGCAGTGAAATTGCTCAAGTCGTTCTAATCTCAAATGGATGGTATCAAAAGGGAATATTCTTAGATACCATATTCGTCGGAGGTAAGTAAAGAGTGAATTATTAGATACCATATTCATCGGAGGTTAGATGACACAATTTGCAGGATACCACATGGCAGTGAGTCAACTGTTGACCTTAAGAATCCGTAAAATTTTTAGGAGGGAATAACTTATGCTCCAGACCTCAGAATTAAACATGAGTATAGTCATTGGAAAACTCTTGATGAGTGGAATATGATGAAATGATTGGGAGGGGGTTTTGAGATATTTTAAGAAAAATAAAAATCCTAATACCCCATATATAAATGGGATACTTAGGAGTTGAGTGTGTTACACCCCTCATGCTATATTTAAAAATGAAAATCCAAACCTACATCAATCTTCACAACAAGGTCGATTCAACAAACTACATGTATACATTTGTACGGTATATAAAGATATTCTAGATCTTGAAAACATATGGATATATAAAATACATATTATATTTAAACCATTTAAATGTGTAGGTCACAACAAATATTTTGACATAAAACACTTAGAGTTGAAAAAGCAATTCACGACTCCCATGTAGATTGATATTCCATGATGTTATGTAGCCTCAAAAGTGAATATAAGAAATTTGGTAAATATGATTTTTTGAAATCTATTTTATGTTAAATAGTGTTAATAAAATATTTGCATTAAATTTTCAAACTAAATCATGAAATAATGACAATTTTTTTTTTTTTTAAATTATGGTAATTGTTTAAACCTCGAAGATATGCTATGATTTATTTTGTCCCATAAAGAAAACATAAAAAACTCTAAAATGAATGTAACTGCTACTATGTTTTCTTTAAGTTTATTTAGCATAAATTGTTTTCATATTTAATAGGAACTTTGTGTGGATACAAACACGAAGAATTGTGTACATATACAACATAACTTTTGTCTACACTACAATCGCCTCGCCTACATACGTGATAGATGATCTCATCATCCACTGTCATTGTGAAAAATATTGAGATTTTGGGAGCAAAGAAAAAACCACGGTTACGATGGAGCCATTGAGTTACCCTTTTCCATTTGATGCTCGACCATACGCTACTCTCAACAAATCGATCACTTTGGATGGAGTCACTAAAGTTGGTTTTTTTCCATTTGATGCTCAACCATATGCTACTCTCAATAAATCGATCATTTTCACTATAATAAAATCATGTAAGGGAATCCACTTGGTTATTGGTTATTGAATAGATCTCCACCCTTGCAATGTATGAAATATAAAAAACGAGGTTGAATTGCAATGTAGGTGAGTTCATGGTTGAAATAAGGTTTTCCAACGGTCATATACTCGTTATTATGCCGAAAGGGTACACCTATTGATAATGGGCATATTTAATAAGTTTTTAGTGCTTAATCGTGTTTGTATGGACAAGATTAAATATTGATGGAATATTCTTAGTCGTCCCAATAAATCAATGGTTGTGATTTCAACCACTAATTTCCTCACTATTATAAAGACATCCGTTTACATGTTTATTTTTTTACTTTTACTTGATCATATTTAAAATTTACTATAGTGGCTAGCTGACTGCCACGTCTGAGTGATTAATAAAGTTTATTACTTTCCATTTCTCCAACAACTTATCGTTTACTCTCCACTTCCTCCACGGTTTTCCCTCCCCGGTCGCTTTCATCTCCACTTACTCAACTGTTTGGACCACGGTGTTGATTCCGATTCCGATTCCGGTGTTGAATGCAGTAATATTTAGACTGGTTTGATCCGAGTAAAAACAGCGAGCAGCGGACACCTATCGGCATCCTGATTAAACACAGTGAACAGCGAACACCTATCGGCGTTCGCCAACAGCGGATTAACCGATTTACCAGCCGTAGTAGTTAAAGACCGGGACGAATCGACCCGTATGGAAGGGACGCTAGACAAGCTTACACTGGCATGGGAGCTTAGCGATATTACGGCAATGTTCAAACTTATATGTCGCTCAAGGATACCCAGCAGTTAGGCAATTGACTTATGATACTTAAAGAACGCCTTTCGGCGTTCATCAGCCGAGTTAGCGAGTTAGCAGTTGTGCTAGTATAATCTTTGTTTGCAATTTCATTGTATCAGAACTGACAACAATGGAAATAAAACTTTCCTTCACATCAACGTTGGCATTGAGTATTGAGGCAAGGGGATATAGCGACCTGATGAGAAAACACGATGCAACCGGCCAAGTGTAGTGGGGAATAGTGAGGAGGAGGAAAATGATGTATAAAAAACAAGTAAGGATGCAAAGGGCAGCAAGTCCCTGCCCACTGTGTGGCACGGTAAAGATATTCTATTTGTCTCTATTTGTACAACCGTGACTGGCTTGGCAGAACTTGAACTCTAAAGACTTGAATAACCATGACAGGTACTCTAAGTTTCACCACAAGTTCTTTCAAGACTTGAATAGCCATGACAGGTATACTAAGTTTCACCATAAGACGTATTATACATCTTTGTATAATTAATCAGATTTAAGCATAATTTAATGCAAAGATTGGACCAAGTTCTACTGACATTAATTGAAAGCTTTGTATCCTTGCCCTTCACTTAGTAAAATTGACAAAGACGAGACTTGAGAGAGAAAAGAAAAACTTAATACTAATATAATGTGAGGCAAAGTATATTACTCATTATCTACTCTCATCATGTTTGAAGTCGTCATATTTAAACCTTCATGCTTGATTGAAACGACGGTGTTTGAAATATTTGTGTTATTGCATTTTATTTCTCCACTTTTCTTAATCCTTGAAGGTTTAAAGGGTGATGTTCGAAATATTTGTGTTATTGCATTTTCTTTCTACACTTTTTTAAATGGTAAAAATAAATTTTTAAAATGTTAGATTAAAGGTTCTGGTTTTGCAGTCTTAAGGTTATAGTTTTCCCAATGTTATATTAGGAGCAAGAGGTCCATGCTTTGGAGAGCTCTCCCGTTAGCACCATTGGTAAAATGAAAAGGGGTAGCCCAACTACCGTTGAACAAAACAACATTTCCATCTTCTAATTGTGAAAAGAAAACTCGTAATAAATCGGTTTCCATAGATGCACCATTTTATAAATTTGTTGGACACATTTATATTGAAAAACAAAGCTAAAACCGAGAATACACCATGATTAGTGCTAGTGTGTTCCTCTCGTTGTGCGTTGAGTTACAGGTAACACCAGCCTATTTTTTTTTTCTATTTTCAGAGTCGAAATTGAGAAACTCAAAGAGTCGTTCTTAGGGCTTTGTTGATCATGGTTGTGGTGGTGGAAAATGAAGACTTTAGTGGAACGGTCGTGGCGTTAATGGTAAATGTAGGGTCTCCCCCGCTTGACCACGATATGCTACTAAAAATTGGGAAGAAATGTCGCAGACCTGAGAATGGCTGGTGATTTGGAACCCTTCTTCTTGACTCCAGATATTGATTTAAGGTCATTTAAATGGAGATTCTAACAAATGAAAATACTGACGCCTAAAACTGAAACTGAATAATGACACGTCTCCATCCATTAGCCAGATCATTGTGAACTAGCTCCCTAAACCTGATCTGGACCACTTTGCCTTGCATTTCTTTCCCATCTCCTACACCTTCTTTACACGGCCACTCCACGAATTCGGGCATGCGGCTAGAATAGAACTTCAACCGTTTTCTCTCTACATAGCATGAGGCTGCCAGCTCTTGTTCTGTTGTATCAGGGTCCCAGAGAGTGGAGAGTGTGCTTCAGCTAGCTGGTGAGCTGGATCGTTGGTGCGTGTTGTAGATAGTAGTGAGGTAGCTGGTGAAAGCAAGAGGGGAGGTAGGGTTTGTTTGTGAGTCAAAGAGAAAGATGGTAGTAGGGGTTGCGAGGAAAATGTGAGCCAGGGAGGTGAAACAAAATGGAGTAGGCGGGGCAGCGTTAACATATTGAAGGAAACACGATGACGTAAATAATCATTTCATTAGACAGGCAAAAATATCAAATTGTGAAACATGGGCAACACTTGAATGGTGCTACCTGGCATGAGAAGGCATGCAACGGCTTCACACATTTTCAATTGTGACATGCGGGTTGTGGAAGATCTGTTGTGGAAGTTAAGCCCTATGGCCAAGGAATTTGTGCCACCTTTGGTTGTTAATCTGCAAGAAGATAGCCCATCAAGAACATAGCATTAGAAGAACACTTTACGTTTTAGTCATTGATCAATAGGTACGTTTTCCATACAACTTGTGCTTTTAATTTACTTCCCACATAAATTAATGGAGTTGTGCTCGCTTGCAGCATTTGGAACCTCTGAATTTTTTTATTATGTACAAGACAAAACAAGAGTTTGATACAACTTACCATATTAGCTTCATGATTACCAGTCTGAAGAGCAGTGGATAGAAAAAGCTTTCTCCATAGTTGATACCTGTACGACTAAAGAGATATCGATTTATAAAATTCAGTTATGTCAAATTTCAATTACCTCTGTAAATAGAATTTTGTATAAGACAAAACAATTTAGTCATGTCAAATTTCAATTACCTCTATAAATTGAATTCTGTAAAGGCCAAAACATGATTTCGATACAGCTTATGAGATTAGCTTCATGATTACCAGTCTGAAGAGCAGATTAGCTTCATGATTACCAGTCTGAAGAGCAGTGGATAGAAGAAGCTTTTTCCATTGTTGAGCAACCAGTGGTAACAACCAGTGCAGAGCGTGGGAACGTGGGAACAACCAGCGCAGATAATGTAATTCCAAGCAGAGACCAGTGGTGACATAGCAGCGAAGGACAACACATGGAATTTCTAACATAGGGGATGGGTCGTGGCAAGAGTATTAAGGGGAATGGGGTCGTGGCAAGAGTATCAAAGGGCATGCAGAAACATCCGAAAGCCATTGCCACTTCTAACGATGAACTTTAAATATATAATTTTCTATGAACTTTAGATATATTGAATGATAATTTAATGTTGGAGATCAATGTTTAACTTGGAGCTAGAATTAATCCACCTTGTTGCAATCTATACTATATATACTTCATTTCATAAGTTTAGTTGCCCCTTTCCTTGAAAAGAGCTCAAATAAGACGCCCAAGTTTCTGATTTTTAAAAAACAGTTTTGTAGCTATTTGATAGGCTGAACAAAAGTGTTAAATAGGATATGGTACTTAAACTTCAAGTTTAGTAGAAAATAAACACATGAAATTGGGTGCAAGACTTAATACTCTGCAGCGTGAAGGCAGGGATTAATAAGGTGAAGGATTATTTTCTTTGAAACTAGACAATGAATATCAACCAGTCTCTAGCAATTAAAAACTAAAGGATTCTTAACCAGCCTCTAGCAATTAAAAACTAAAGGATTCTTGGAAGGAGATGCTTATCACTGTAACGATGGTGGCAACTGAAAACATCCGGGATGGAGTAGGGGCGGGAGGAGGTAGGTTACAGGTTACAACGTAATCCATTGGCTAGCAGAGCACCCTGCGGTTTCAACGTACCCTGTCACGAGTTATCCTGAGGCACAGGAATCCAAAACAGAGTTGCGACTTGCAACTTGCCACCGAGTCGAGACTCCACAGTGCACGCTGGTTGAAGGTTGAATGTCCATTATCCGGTGACCAGTTGAGAGTAGATGTGGTGGGTGCAGACACGCCTGGAATTTGACGTCCCAAAGGACGTTTTCCTCATTTTAAGATGTATTTGACAATTAGATAAGAAATCTGCACGTCAATATTTATAAATATTGACATGTAAAATTCAAATCCGTAAAATCTAAGTTTCATTGGGTAATGTATGCGTCATAATTTTTGGTAGGTATTTATCTTACTTAAGGTCTCTGAAACTTACCAGGGCTATAGAGTTGATAGAAGTTAGTTCTAAGAATAAATGAAACAGCAAATAAAATTTGATGTTGTTCCTCAAATGTTAGATGTAAAATTTGGGCTTAATCACTAGTGTTGGCTTGTAATTTGCAACGAATTTGATGAAAATGTTTTAACTATACTTCTATTTCCCCACCATAACAGATAATATTTCTTAATCACAGAAATAACAGATAGTATTTCTTAATCACAGATAAGGTCTATATAACAGCAAAAGAAATTTACATCCATATTTCTGCCAAAAACAAAAAATACTACCATAAAAACCAAATAACCGTACCAAATTTTGACTTCGACCAGTAAAGTAAATTTGAATGTCAATTTGAAATTCCAAGCCTGATGCAGATCATTAACCACAGCTGGTTATTGAAATTCGGACATTCCAACACGACTCATTAATGACGTTTTACAAAGTTGATAACCCATCATAAATACATTTGTGAATTTCCATACCCATTTTGGGAAACAGTCACATGACACAGTTGACAGTATTTTGTGAATTTCCATACCCATTTTGGGAAACAGTCACATGACACAGTTGACAGTATTT
>ML778674.1:152962-170709 GCA_009831015.1 Picea engelmannii
TATATATATATATATATATATATATATATATATATATATATATATATATATATATATATATATGCCATCCGATAACATTGCATACAACATATAACATATGTTATATGTTAACATATGCTACCAATCCAAAATATATGCCACGATTTGTAATATATGGTTAATTAACCATAAAAAAAAGGCGCCCAAGTCATAGTTTAGTTGCCATGATTTTATTATATAGTTTTTAAACCTTATAATAAGATGCTCAATCCAAATTTCGTTGCCCAATAAATCGTGGGTTGTTGGGATTTTATCCCATAACCTCAGTTTATTTAACCAAAAGACTTACCATTACACTCAATCTTTTTCAGTGCTATTAGTTGCATTGGATTTCTGAGGTCAAGCAGAACACAGTGAGACCAGTATGAGGTCCATTTGATGAAATTTTTATGTACATTTTGAACATTTGCATAAATTAATAAGAAATCCTCCCCGACTAAGACAAAGGCCCGAAGACGTAGGCAACCTTGTCGATCTCCGTTATCAAGTTTGGTGTTGTGGTTTGTTGCTCCTTATGTTTTCTTTCTGATATGTTTTTTCGTATTATGGTTGCTATGATATCTCATTAGTTTCTTCCTCTTTCTTCAATTCCTAAATGGTTAAAGAACTCATGATTTAAAAACTTAACCATAGTCTTTAAAAGATCTTTTCGGATCAAGTGGTATCATAGCTAGTTGACGTTTGGATTTTGAGTTTGCATGATTACCAGGGAAAATATGAGTCGTGGTGAAGGTGAGATTGTTGAAGAGAATCCATTGATTGGATTGAGAAAGATAAATTCTCAAAGTGATAAGATGGCATCAGAAGAGGGACTTTCTCAGGATGAGAAAGAGTTTCAAAAAAAAAAAATTGCCATGTCGGAGATGATGAAGGTTTTGTATGAGGAATACTTAGAATGGAAGAGACCGAATTTGGGTGAATCTTCAAAGGGAAAAAGTGAAGAAGGAGAGGATCATCCTCAAATTCCTCCTCCTTCTCCTTCTTCTCCTTCTTCTTCAAGTTCAAGTTCTAAAAGAACCGCAAGAAAACATGTCCATAAACATAAACGTGAAATGCCTTTACTTAAGCTTGATGTAAAATTTGAATTACCCATGTAGGATGGCGAAGTCAATGCAGAGAGACTTGATAATTGGGTCAGACATATGGAGGTTTATTGCAGTGTGCAACAAATCAAGGATGAGGCAACTCAAATCAAGTTGGCATCACTTTGTCTTGCGGGAAAAATACTCATGTGGTGGCAAAGAAAGTTGCAAAATGGCATGCAACAAGTGGGCAATGTATTTCCATCATGGAAAGTTTTTGTTTCTACACTTAAAAATAAATTATATCCTTTGGGTTATAAAGAGAAAGCCTTAATTGAATGACAAGGTATTAAACTAAGAAAAGGACAAACAATACAAGAATACACAGATGGATTTCGTAAAATAGAATTAATGTTGGATATTCCTTTACATACCCAAGAAAAGATTATGAAGTATATAGGAGGTTTACCTGCACATATTCGTAATATTGTATTTATGTTTAGACCTACTAATCTTGATGAGGTTTCTATTCAAGAAACATACATTGAATCAGAGAAAACAAGGGTTGGTGTATCAGGGGAATCATCTTCAAGGAAAGAGGACAAAAGGAAGTGGAATGACATGAAGGCAAATTCAGTGGCAAGAAAGGAAGACAAGCCCTCTTGCAAGCATTGCAAGAAAGAAGGGCATCATAAGGACTGTTGTTGGTAATTGCATCCCAAGAAGAGACCGAAATGGTTCAAAGAAAGGAAAAGGAGGTAAACATTTGCAACAAGAACACGACAAACAGACTTGGGATCAGATTCGGGTGATGAATCTAAAGTCTCATTGGTTGGTTTGAAAGGTAAAATTGATGATGGAATTGATTCTAAAAGTAAATTGTTTCACATAATGGTCATAATGAGGCATACTAAGGTTGACACATTGATAGATAGTGGATCTCAATCTAACTTGATTTTAGAAGAATTGCTTAAACAATTGGGATTAAACACTCAGATGCATCATAAGACTTACACACTTAAATGGATAAGCAACAACCATCAATTGCACATAACAAAGCAATGTGAATTAAAGTTTTCAATTTCATTTAAGTTTGTGGATGAGGTAACATGTGATGTGGTTCCACTCAATGAATGTTGAATGGTCTTAGGCAGTCCTTACTTGTTTGATCGTAAAGCAATATTCTATAGGGAAAATAATCAATATCACTTAATCAAAATAGGTAAAAAATATGTGGTACATGCTCATCATTTAAAAGAAAAACAATCTCTTCAAACAATGGAACAATTAAGAAAGGCAACTCATGCAGGCAACACACCTATAATTGTTTCAAATCAAGTAATTGATCTTAAGTAAGAACATGAGATGATTGTAGAATGGAAGATCAATCACTTTTTTCTTCAATACAAGCTAATGTCATGCATGTATTACAAACATATTATCTCATTAGTAATGTTGTCAACATGTTATCATTAGTAATGTTGTCAACATGGATGATAGTGGCTTCAGTAAGATGTGACAGAGTACAAGTGGCTAACAATATGTTGTTAGTTATCATGGTTGTTTTAGAGTTGAACTTGATGAGACAGGTGCACAGGATAGAGTTTAAAGACAAAGAACAAGTGGGGTGACCTATCCTGCACTTGATGACTGGTTAGTATCCTTTTGGAGGACCAAAAGATCTTAGTGGGGAGGAGTGATCCAAAGTGGATATAGGAAGGCTTAAAAATCAAAGTTCTTAGAATCATACTAAACTAGCATCATTGTGTCTATCTCGTCGTGATGATTCTGACCATATATTTTTTTTCCTCAAGCGGATGTTGTATGCAAAATTTATCGTGTTCTGAATGATTTCCCAAATAGGTAAAAAGTCAACTGGTCAAAGCGTGACATGGCATCCTGTGAAGGTGACACATGGTAGGGTAGACTGAACATGTGGTAGATGTTGAAGGTGACACATGGCAGTGTTAGAATAGGACATGTGGTAGTTGACTGGACAAACAGGGTGGTAGGATGACTAAGCAGTGACTGGGATTGTGCAGGCCAATACCAGAGTGACATGTGGCCCAATCCAATGATTCCATGTGGCACCCTGGATCAGGCCAATAAAGCTGAGTAAAAATTAGTTTGAAAAATGTTCGTTGTATGAATGTAACTTGCAACCTCTCGAGCACAAAGGAATCCGCATCTTATGCTAACCACCATGGCACATTCATTACTTATGAAATTATGTGGCAAGCCTGTGTTTTAAAGGCGATACATTGCAAATATTTTTCATAAAAATATGTTAGATCCTATTAAAATGGCATACCAATCATTCCATATGGAATGTGGGATTTAAAACTCTATATATTATTCCCTTATTAAAGGGCATCGAATTCCATGGAAGATTTGAACCATATATTATATGGTTGTTGGTTCAAATATCTCTCTCTCTCTCTCTCTCTCTCTCTCTCTCTCTCTCTCTATATATATATATATATATATATATATGCCATCCGATAACATTGCATACAACATATAACATATGTTATATGTTAACATATGCTACCAATCCAAAATATATGCCACAATTTTTTATATATGGTTAATTAACCATAAAAAAAAATGCGCCCAAGTCATAGTTTAGTTGCCATGATTTTATATATGGTTTTTAAACCTTATAATAAGGCGCTCAATCTAGATTTCGATGCCCAAGAAATCGTGGGTGGTTGGGATTTGATCCAACAACCTCACTTTATTTAACCAATAGACTTACCATTACACTCAGTCTTTTTCAGTGCAGTTAGTTGCATTGGATTTCTGAGGTCAAGCAGAACACAACGAGACCAATATGAGATCCATTTGATGCAATTTTTATGTACATTTTGAGCATTTCCATAAATTAATAAGAAATCCTCCCCCACTGAGACAAAGGCCCGAAGACGTAGGCAACCTTGCTGAACTCCGTTATCAAGTTTGGTGTTGTGGCTTGTTGCTCCTTATGTTTTCTTTCTGATCTACTTTTCTTATTATGGCTGCTATGATATCTCATTAGTTTATTCCTCTTTCTTCAATTCCTAAATGGTTAAAGAACTCATTCTTTAAAAACTTAACCATATTCTTTAAAAGATCTTTTCAGATCAACATGTTAGGCAGGCGAAGCAAAATAGAGCATAAACATAGAACATCAAAAAACATAAGAAACAATAGCAATCACATAATTGACACCATGATTTATGTGAAAACCCAATACGGGAAAAAACCATGAGGGAATGATAGTCGGTATTCTTATTATTCAAGGGACAATTATAATAGCCAATACATACATATAACCATTCTCTCCTCACAAACACATTGTACTCCACAGTATTGTGTCTTTCTCACACACTCTACACACATTTCACTCTTACCTCTACAGGTATGCTCGTATATATAGCATCTCTCAAACAGTTAGACTAATTGATTATAATTAGGTCCACCAGTTACACAATCTGTTCACAAAAGAGTGCATGCATGCACATTCCTAATATAGTTGCATGTATGTGCATGTGACTGCATGGGAAATTCGTTGGCATATTTCCAACATGGAAACCTTCTGTTGTTCTCTCTACTCCATAGCCATTCCAAAATCGATTAGTTTAAATAACATTACACATGTTTGTGAAGGGATAAAAAGTTATTTTTTATGTTAAAACTATCTTTCGTCTCAAAAAAATTAACTTTCGGCCTAACTATTAGTTCGACTGGAAACCTGTAACTATGGCACCTTCAAGAAAAGTATGTGTTCACTTCAACTTTCTCCAACTTGGGCAGGAGAGGACTCCTTAAAATTTTAGGATATTGGTTTCAGAACTAGTACCAACATTTTTAGAATTGAATGGACTTTCATCTGATACAATTTGTATTCAGTTTAATTGTTTTTTAGTATTTTTAATTAATTTTATAAAAAAATGTTTGCAGATGTTTTCCAGATGACATATTGATTAAGTAAAATGAAAAAAAAATATCTGCAATAATACATAGTTGAAATTTATGGAAAAATTATATTACATAATCTTTCGTTGTCCTCTTCAAAAGGGTATTTTTAGATTTTCCTTTTAAATAAAAAATAAGGCAGATAGATGGAGTCTCACTAAACATGCTTAAAATATAGAACGTTTTTATATTGTTCAAATTCAAAATATTGTAGAAATTATAATATCCATCCATTAAATTGATCCAGGTGGATATTGGTGGCCACGCACCTATTCCAACTTCCAACTAGCTCACCTTGACATTTTCCAGTTCAGCACGTTTCTCTGTAATGGGGACATTTATTTGTAATTGTGGGTTTTGAAATATCGTGGGGCTCTACATAGGTACATCCAAACGGAAATGGATTTCCTAAACATCTCATCATTGGGAGCTTCCTATCGATATGTTGTCAAAATCGAGTAGAAATTTAGGCACCAGAAAAAAATGGGAGTTCGAGTCTGCAAATATGCAACAACCAAAGCATGGTAAAGATGACCCTAACCAATATCCTCCCCACAACTAGTCCAAGAAATAGGAAAAGAAGGGTAAAGGAAAGACAAAGAATGACACTCGAAAATGGTGCGACTTCCACGAAATTCCCTGAATCAGAATTTGATCCAGAATATATTGAAAATGGACAGATCATCGATGCAAACCCTACTACTGCTATTGTGACCGCAATAGTTCAACCAAAAGAACCAATAGATCCTAAAGAGGGGGAGCACCTCTTCCATTCACAGATGTGGGTGAAGGGACTCCTATAGCATTTCATTGTTGATAGCGATAGCCAGAAGAACCTCATATCAGCTGAGGTCATCAAACAGTTTAGGTTGTCGAAAACACCACACCCACAACCATAGAACATCAGGTGGCTTCACCAGGGATGAGATCTCTATGTCAGCTAACAGTTTCGTCTATCCTATGGCATCCAACTCTTCAAGGATGAGGTAGAGTGTGATGTTTCCCCTCTTGATGTTTGTGATGTTGTTTTGGTCCAACCATATATGTGGAAGCGTCATGTTGTTTATGAGTCTCAACCCTGTAGTGTCACTATTAATCTAGGGGGTCAGCACTATAGGATACCAGAGGTAGTTCCGACTATTGTTCCACCAAAAAAGTCTTGCAAGGTAATCTCTCATACTGCAAAAATCATCCTCTTCACAGTCTGTTCAAAGGATGCATAGAAGGCCACTACAACCACTGCAGCCTCAACACCTTCTATCCAAAAGAAGCAAATTGCAGAAGAGGAAAAATATATTGTTTCTTCACCTACAATGATTTCTACACAATTCCTCCTCAAGCCCAAAGACAATAGGTTGGTGGAGCAGATTCAACCCTGCTAGCAATAGGTTTGTGACAACCTTCCATAGACCAAGCAGCGCAACTTCTCCAACAAGGCACACAACTGATCAAGATTCAAATTCAGAAAACTCTTTCCCCTCTTCCTTGGGTGCTCAACACAATGGATACCATTGATTTCTAAGGAGGTAGGATTGATCCAAGTGGATATTGGTGGCCACCCACTTGTTCCAACTTCCAATTTGCTCATCTTGACAGTTTTCAGTTCAACATGTTTCTCTGTAATGGGGACATTTCTTTGTAATTGTGGGTTCTGCACTTACGAGGCCGTCCTAAAGCCCTAAAAAAATATCCGGGTGGATATCATTGGCCACCCACATATTCCAACTGACTTATTTTTAAAGTTTTCATGTCAGTACATATTTTTGTACTTCTGGGGCCATTTTGGGGCTCTAAATAGTGCTTTCTTGGCTTTTGACTATCAAAATGTAATTCTAATCAAAGTTTGACAACATGATTTGTAGTTCTCGAAAAGACCTTTCCAATGAGTTATCACATGCCTAAAACAAATATTGTATGCAAAAATTATGACGCCGAGAAGTTAATGTACTAACTTACGCCAATGGAGGCCATATGACCTTTGGTGCTTCATCTCCTAGGGTTAGGTTTTTGGATGTCTAGGGTTTTGACATTCATGTTTATCATAAAAAGGCTTTGAGATCCTCATTGTAATCATCTTCTTGTGAATGAGCTATATTTTTACAGTCTTTGTACATTTCTTTCATTAATAGAAATCATGTATTGTTGTATTTCTCTATTTCTGAAAATTTTTATGTGCATTTCATTGTAATATCTTTGCTTTCATTTCGTTGTGAAAAACAATCTGGATCATAAATTCAACACTATAGTCATACTTTAATAAAGTTTGTGTAGATTATTGCAGTATATTTTATTTTTCATAAACACAAGTTCAATAATGAGTATATTCACGTCGAAAAACATAACTCATTATGAGTCCCTTCATTTTTAAGAAACATACTCTCAAACAATCGCTACATTGACATATCGCATTTCAGTAAAAAAAAAATACTTTTGTTTACTAGAAGTTGAAAACTTCTAAAAATACATTTTGTTTTCTCAAAAAACAAGGAAAATAGACACCCAGATTCATGATTTTACCTTGCAACAAAACATTTGTGAAATTCATCTCTACCCTTTTCAATTTTTATTCAATATCATTTGAATAATTTCAATACACTTCTTAAAATTAATAAAAAGTTAACAAAGATTTCAAAAAACAATGGCAAGAGTGTTTTGCATTCCAATAAATTTGGAATTGGACATTCAAAAGTAATTAAAGCTCTCTTGTACAATGATCCAAAGGTCACTACTATAAGAGAGGACAAACTATATTACATTGGGAAAGAAGGTTGATGTGGCTGAAGAATTACTAAGAACCAATTATTGTTAATTTGTAAAAGAAGGGGAGTATAACTATATAGATAACCACTAGAAAGTGGCATGTTCAATGAATTATCGGACATGGAAATAAAGTATGTTAATATCTTTCATTCTTGCTTTGTGAAAAACTTGTTTTTGCTTATGTAATAACCAATAAATCATTTTCTCTTGTGAAATGTTTATTTGAATCATTTATATTTTTAAATAATATCAATCATTAATAAATAATGTATTTATTTTTATTAGAAAAATTATATTATATAATTTCTTTAATAAAACTCTCCACATTTTAGTCAACATTCTTGCTTTGTGAAAAACGAAAAACTTGTTTTTTGCTTATGTAAAAACCAATACCAATGAGTCATTTTCTCTTGTGAAATGTTTATTTGAACAATTTATATTTTTAAATCATGTCAATCATTAATAAAAAAAAATTATAAAGTTATTTCTTAGGGAACAATACATGCATGACTAAATAGTGATGGCCCGATAAGTCATACTAAGTCATACTAGTATGGTGAAGTGTGGGGATCTATTATTCTTCCCCTAGAAGATATTAGTGTTGTAATTGGGTGTAATCACCACAACAATACTCTTAATAAGATGGAGCCACATTGTACGAAGTCGCACTAGATTTATTTTCCATCACTTGGACAACATGGCCTAGGAAAAGGGTTCAATTGATCAATTAACCGTAAATGATTTGATCCAATGGTATATATCCCCATATATATATATATATATATATATATATATATATATATATATATATTAAAAAGAACTCATAAGAAAACCTTCTCATGTTTCTTCCCATTTACTGGATGATACTTATCATTATCAATTACAACTTTTAACTTGATAAGAGCATTGAGTGATGTATGCAACAAAAGTAAGGAGCTAACATGATTGAAGGATTGACCTCAATACCTCATATTTTAATGCTCAAATTAAAACATTTAACAATTCAAACTAACCCTCCAAACTTATAGTCGCATTTAATACTCTATTGCATCGTACTTATTGTTTTTTCCAACTTAAAATGTTACATATTTTGTTTTTTAAATTCAAAGAAATAATGAAAAATTTAATACACATGCAAAAACTAAAACTGTAAACTAAGCTGTACCTAAAGAGCCCCTTGCTTGAATAGTATTTATAGTCAATATTTCATCATCAAAATAATAATAATTGCACCCTTTGACTTTAACCTATACTGAATTGACGTGCTTGCTCAAAATTAAAATTTAAATAATGTATAGTTAAGAAAAATTTAAATAGTGTATAGTTAAGAATTATTCTATCAATCAGCATTCCAAGCCAAGCAGAGGCGATTTAGTTAACCTCTGGATTACAACCCCACAAAAAGTAGATTGGTACCTGGACGTAGACACGACAATAAGCGGAGTCGACATACAATTTTCGTGGAACAGTAGCTGCAATTGCGCAGACAGCGAGTTAGAAGGCTTATGAGCTGCAGGTGACAAAATATTCTCCGGGTTTTTCGCAGACGTCCCTCCAGCAGAGCGCATAAATATCCACGGAAAAAATTCGGAATGATAAATATTATATAAGATACTTAGCCATGAAATCCGAAGATATGAAGCAATTTCATAAAAATCTCTTCGACATTTCATAGGAACAAGACATTTAACTTTCCAGTACTGTGACTACGCGTAGAAAGCGAGTAAAAACGGAGTTTGGACGAAACTTTTGACCATTTTGTCGTGGTCCTTCCATTTCTTTCGATCTTTCGTCAGCGATACCTTCAAGTCTAAGAAACATCAGCGGTACCTTAAAGTCTAAGCAATCGTGTAAGTTCTCGACAGCCATCCTCATTAAGATGTATATATGTATGGCGGGGGAAGACGCAATTTCTAGAAGCTCAGGGAAATAAAAATGGCCATGCTGAAAGAAATATACAACGATGGGGATATGCAGAGAGAATTAATGGACGTTCCAGGCTTCAGATTCTATCCCACAGAAGAGGAACTGCTTGGCTTTTATCTGAAGAAAAGGGTCCAATGCGGCCATCCACTGAAATTTGATCTAATCATACCAACCTTGGACTTGTATCGATATGACCCGTGGGAATTACCAGGTATACTCAACTCAACACTCTGGTTTTTCCCTGTTTCGATTTTTAAAAGAATTTTCACTGAATATTAACTGATCCATTCTTATTCTTGCAGGTTTGGCTCGTCGTGTTGGCGAGGGACAATGGTTCTTTTTCGTTCCAAGAGTTCACAGGAAGCCATGCCCTCGTCCTAACAGATTGACGGTGTCTGGTTTCTGGAAGTCCACCGGTTCAGACAGAACAATTCGCAACGAGCTACTTCACTGCATCGGTCTAAAGAAAACTCTGGTGTTTTATAAAGGAAAAGCGCCGGGCGGGAAGAAGACGGACTGGATCATGAATGAGTACAGGTTGCCAGATTTCAGCTCTTCCACAACAGAGGTAGTTTTCCCATCGTTTTTCAGTCTTCTGCTTTATATATAATCTGGATCTAATAAGATAAAAAACATGAGCTTGTTTTATCCATTACTATTTGTTAATAAAACCAAGGTTAACATCGATTTTTACTAGTTGCTTTCAGAGAAGCGAGGTGCTGTATCCTGGTAGGGAGCACCTCGCTTCCCTTTTCTCGTGCAAAGATACTGAAGAAATGTAAGTTGGCATGCGCAGAAGAAGATGGATATGGTGTTATGTCGGATATACAGAAAGGCTGGTACTCGGAAATGGATGGAAGAACACGCAAAGCCTAATGACGTTGAGAAAGAAGATCCAGTTTTTTCAGCTGGTAATGAATATGAAGAGAAACTGTCTAATTCATTCAGTCTTAATGGCAGCTGCGAATTATCAAATGCAATGGGAGAGACTGGAGTTTCTTCATTACATTATCGGAATCAAGAGGGAGTGTGTTCTTCTGTTCTAAGTAAAACGAACGATGAAGATAATCTGTTTGAGTGCCTCGAACCGATCATGTTCTGTGAAGAGAATAAAGACTGCAAGCCACCGCACTTAGAGTTGCCCACTTTCTCTATGGACTGCTTGCTTAGCCATGAGGAGATACCGAGTCCATGGGCAGACAATATAAATACATGGACACCTTATGCTCTTCTGTCTACCCCATAGCCAGTCCAAATTCGATTAGCTTAAATAACATTACACCTGTTTGTGAATTGATGAGTAATGTACATTTATTGTGATCGATGAAAAGGTTCTGTAAATTTCTCGTTTATGCTGCGATATCTTAATGATTTAGATCTCAGGAAGCTTGTGGTTTATTTACGAATCTAAATGTCTTTTCCTCGAAAATTCCAATGGTAAACCTGGTTATACTTTTTTATGTTTCAAAATTATCAAGTGTCTCAATTGCTGAGCATATCATACAGGGAATCAGTAAAGAGTAGTGTAAATTTGTCGAGTACTCTGGATTTATTGTGGTCTATAAAAAGTTTTCGGATTTCACATTTATGCTGTGTAGAGAGGACATGAATTATTTTCCAAACCCAAAGAGCCCTTTTGTCATAGATCGCATTGCTAAATCTGATCGTGTCTAAAAGAGTTTTAATAAATATACTGCATCTCCGCAGATTCAAAAGACATCTCGAGTTGCATAAATATTTTAAGTTATTATATAATAAATTAAAAAAAAATGCTTTAATTGTATTTAATAAATTAAAAAAATGTTTTAATTCTTTTAAATTAAAAAAAAGACATAACACCTTCAAATAAATAAATACTTAAAGTAATGGTGCATCCTTTAAGTATTTTAATATAAAGTTTACTATTAATAATTATTAAATATATAATAATAATAATAATCTATTTTTAAGGTCATGGTCAAGCTAGCACACCAAATTGGTGTATGAGACCCCTTGTTTGTGAGACAAGGGACCCCTTTCCGCTCAACGATTTGACTCGTAAAGTCTAATACATACCCTACCCCCTCTAGATTTGAACTTGAATTGGAAGGTATATATTTGTAATGCGCTCAAGGTTTATATATATAGTTCCATGAACTATTAATATGTAAAACATATTGAAAAGAACGTATTAAAAGAGCGAAAACATTTCAATTTTCTATGATCATACATTTAATGCAATTGGCTTGGTTACTTTGAACCCCACGTGGTATGATAATTGTCTATTTACATTTTTAAAAACTAACTTCAAGAGAAACGCTTCTGCACTTCCTTCTCATAGAAAAGCCTAACATGTCATGCTTTACATTAGTATTAGTATTTTGATCCTTAGCAATTCCTTTTCCTTCTCATAGAAAAGCCTAACTTGCCTTGCTTTACATTAGTATTAGTATTTTGATCCTTAGCAAAACCATAACTATCATGCCTTGCATTAGATTAGTATTTTGATACTTAGCAAAACCATAACTATCATGACTTACTTGATATTTTATTTTTCGAGAATTATATAACCTAATAAACTTTAACATATGGTTTAGTTTTTAAGTGTTAGAGTTTGATACTTTTTACTCTATGATATATTATTCAAATTAGGTTAATTATATTTGATTATAAAAGTTAATATTTTTTCTTAATTGTTAAGGTAATTAAGTTACTATAGTTTTATTATCTTTGTAATTAAGAAACTTTAAATGTTTTTAGAAACGTTATAGTCATCCTCCAATTTTTTAATGATGAAAGTCATACAAGCTTTATCACGAACCATAGATGCCATTAAAAAGGAGAATTACCAAGAACTTATGATAGAAGCGAGAATGTAAATTGCATAACCATATACGATGAATTTTAATGTGAAATATTAATAAATATGTGCATAGTTATTATAACTTGAAAGGGCATTCATCCACATGAAATGAAACAAAATTAACCATGAAAATGTAATTTTATTTAGTGTGCAAGTTCGAAACCTTTAATCTATTATCAATGTGCTTAAGAGAAGAATCTCATTATATGATTGTGTTTTCCAACAAGATCGCACAATAGATAAATTGTTAAATATTATTAAGAGGAAATCATGTCATCATGTCGCTCTCTTCATCTTTTTCGCTCCCCTCGTCTTCTCCAACAACAGAAGACTCTACGAATTTTCAAAGAATAGGTATGTAGCATACTCTGTGACAGCCTGTAGATTGGATAGAAAATTGAATGCTTTCGAAATTAATTGTTTCAAATCTGTTAGTGACTGGAAAAAAAATTGAGCAACATGATCACTCTTGCAGGAAGAATGAGTTTGAGAAGACAAGTTCTACTGTCACTATGCTCTTTTCAATATTGCAGGCAGAAGAGGATTAGTTTGAGAAGATAGGTGGAGCAACATGATCACTCTTACAGGCCGAAAATGTTTGAGAAGACATGTTCTATTGTCACTATGCTCTTTTCAATATTGCACGTACAACTGTGTAACGAAGCGTTCGATGGGAGTTCTCCCGCTTCCGCTCTTTCTGAGCTTAAGCATTCTCCTCTGCACTAATCTTCTCTCTATTTCACTCAACTTATATTAAACACTTCCTCTTCGCTCTTGTACATCGATTGTGAGACGTAGAGATTTATTGGATATTTCTTATATATGTATTTCACATACTGGTTTGAGAAGACAAGTTCCATGATTACTCTATTGTTCTTTTTCATCTTCCAGAGGATCAGTTTGAAAAGAAAGCTTCCAGTGGTAGAGGATACCCATTCCTTGAGGAGCATTGTTGAGCAGAAGGGAAAGTGCATCGGGTAAGAGATTAATGGACTCACCCATGCATGCATGGGAAGGAGGAAGATGACAAATAGATTATTCTCACTTGAACTCCGACATACTTAGACATGTAAATCACCAAGTGGAACTCTCACCCACTGCCATCATATGCTTCAACATGCAAATTACCAACTGGAACCTTCACCCAGTGCGATCATCATACACGAAATCCACCGTAAAAATTGAAACATAACATAATGAGTTATGAAAACCCTATAAAAATATTAAACATTTAATGTTTAGAATTAATGTTAACTTCAAAGTTAGGATTAATTCACTTTCCTTCTTACAAACACATTTTCCTATGTTTGAAGAAATGTAGATTTCAAAGATTCCACTTCTTAAAGTTTCAAAAAAATGGTGCAATTAAAACAAATGTATAAGTGAAACAAATAAAGTAACTCGAGTCCTTACTTCAATATTTAGTATGGTCACTTCAAAAAGTGGTGCGATTAAAACAAATCTATAAGTGAAACAAATAAAGTAACTCGAGTCCTTACTTCAATCTTTAGTATGGTTGTCAATTTCTTGACATGTTTTCGTGTACCTCAAACTATTGATGCATGATGGTTTATGTGAGAAAGGAAATACCCTCTTTCATTTTAAGAGTGGTTCTTCCTATGTAAATTGAAATTACTTTTTGTAACAAATATTCATGGTATATATAAATAAATTTGCATAAATGTATAAATTACAGAATACTAGTTGATATCTCTATATATTTCCATTTAATCCAAATATACGATAGTTATCAAATCTTACAATTCAAATGCCAAGTATACAACTATAATCCATATTCTTGGAAGAAATGAAGTTGAGTGTTCAACATGAATCAATTATTGAATATTTGAGAATAATTCACATTCATTATCATAATTATCATCTTAAGTTTATACAAACTACTAATTTCTATAAAAACTCAAAACTCCTTCTAACTTGTTCATGAACTTTAGCACTTATTTAGAGAATAATGTAAATACAATCATAATAAAAAAAAATAATAAATCACATGAACTTTAAAACAATTTAATACCATTGCATACATTAAAATATCAACACATAATTTAAAAATAATATTCAATATTGAATATTGAGGAAACATCCAATCATAATTTTAAAATTAAATATATTATTTATTATTCATGAAAATAGGAAGATATAGAAATAGCTCATTCTATAGGTGAAGTTATCATTCCAAATTATATATATCAAATAGAAAAAACAAAAGTATCTAATAATTTATTGGAAAACTGAGTCATTGATGAGATATGCATATTATTGAAACCATGTCTAAATCATAATGATCCACAATTGAAAATGTGAAACATTATTTCAGGGAGGACAAGTTTAATTATATGAAGGAGAAGAATAAGAAAAAATGGGTGAGCGGCATCCATAAGACCTATTTCCAATTTTATTATACAATGAAAATCGTCAATTTTGAGAAAAAATAAGTATCATTAAAATACTAATACTTTTGCAATTATGTTATATCACTTAAATAATATCATAAAATATTAAAATATCATATATTAAGATGTTATACTAAGGAAATAAGTAGTGAGGATTGACATTTAGGTTTTTATTATGAAAAATAAATGATATTTTAAATTTTTAATGTGTTTTTTCATTTCTCATTACATTTTCCAATTACTTTTATTCAATATTAGACTATAAATTAAACTATAAATTGTTTAAATTGTAAATTTTAGTTGTTAAATCTCTATAATTTATATGTTTTAGGGTTTTTTTTTATGGCGATGAATCCATTTATACATTCAAAATAAATTTTAAGAAACAAAAATTTGTGTTTTCATCAATTATTATATTGTCTAGTGATGTTGTTGGAAATGGGAAAAAAGTAGAACATTTAGACTATACCACTAGACATTCCTCTTTATTTCTGAATATCAAAATCATAAAAAGTTGAAAGACAATGGAATGTGTATGCATTCTATAGAAATAGATTTTTTCAATGGAAATAGAAAGACACAATTTATTAAAACATAAATGTGCAAGTGATATTCTAGCATAACCTTTATGTCATCTAATCTATAGGCTTGGGCCTTCTCTAAACATGAATTTTTAAATGTGTCCATGTTGTGATTCTTTAGAAAATGAGAGAGTTTCTTAAAAAATCAATTATATCTAAAATTTCCATCAACTCCTTGCACTCACCCCAATACTTGGATTCTCTTTCAAGCTTGTTTTCAACCTAAGCATTCAACCGTTGACCATTGGGACCAATGGGTAACTTGTAGAGTTGTTGAGAAAGCAAGAGGGAAAGGTGATAGTCCCTCAAACAAAATTTTGGGAAGTAATTTATAAAGTAGGAATTCTAGTTACAAATAGAATAGAAGAGTATATTTTTATTTGTTTCAAAGAGAGTGTAGAGTTCTTGTTGAGAAATCAAGAGGGAAAGGTGATAGTCCCTTAAACAAAATTTTGGGAAGCAATTTATAAAGTAGGAATTCTAGTTACAAATAGAATAGAAGAGTATATTTTTATTTGTATCAAAGAGAGACTTTGTAGGATTTGCTAGGCCATATGAAAAATCACAAAACTTTACAATTGGAAATTTGATGTCAAGGATGTTTCAACTTGCAATATACTCATTTTTTGGTGTTGTTCTAAATTGTTTTTAATATAAGATCATATTTGTCTTTATATAGAGTCAACAAGACTTTCAAGTTACTCTAATATTCATTCCTAATTAAATTTTTCTATCATATGTGTCGACACATAATATGTTGATGTTTGAACAATATCCAGAACACATTCTTCCATATATATATATATATATATATATATATATATATATATATATATATATATATATATATATATATATATATATTATGTAGTTATTTATTATCTAATGGACGCATCCTTTCATGGATGGTCACCATATGTTATATATATATGGAATACTCATCATTGCAATAACATATTCACATAAAATATCATCTCTTATGAAAAACCAACACAGTATGAGAGTGGGACTGGGCTTAACTCCTTCAAAGGAGGGATCGGGGAAATAAGAGAGATAGCTTGGCATGGTCCCTCTTCTGAAGGAGTGATGAGGTACAAATGCAATGCAAGGTAGTGGATCTCCTAGGAACATGTTGTATCTATTTGAGAGCTACCCACTGGCCTTGCATGCATTGGTTGTAAAGTCACAAGGGTGGACGTGTTGAGGTACAGATGCATTGTGGGGTAGTGGATGTCCTGTGGATATGTTGTATCTATTTGAGAGATACCCACGGACATTAGATGCATTGACTGTGAAGTCACAGGGGTGCACATGATGAGGTTCATATGCATTGCAACATAGTGGATGTCATGGTGACATGTTGAAGCTATTTGAGAGCTACCCACATGCCTTAGATGCATTGGTTGTGAAGTCATCTTCTACTATGGATATCAGATGAGTCTAGAGTGAAGTTTGTATACTTTAGAGAGAATCTTTGGCATGTTGAAGAATTTCTCCCTCGTTGAGAGGGAGTGTTGATATTTGAACAACATCGAGAATACATTCTTCCATATATATAATCCAAGGGACACATCCTTTCATTGATGGTCATCATATGTTATATATATATATATGGAACACTCATCATTGTAATAACATATTCACATACATTATCATCTCTTACGAAAAATCAACATGGTATCAGAGCGGGACCGGGAATAACTCTCTCACAGGAGGGCCCGGGGAAATAAGAGAGATAGCTTGGCATGGTCCCTCTTCAAAAGGAGTGACGAGGTACAGATTCATTGCGAGGTAGTGGATGTCCCATGGACATTTTTTAGCTATTTGAGAGCTACCCAAAGGCCTTGGATGCATTGGTTATGAAGTCACATGGGTGCACATGACGAGGTACATATGCATTGTGGGGTAGTGGATGTCCTGGGGACATGTAGCTATTTGAGAGCTACCCATAGGCCTTGGATGCATTGATTGTGAATTCACAGGGGTGCACATGATGAGGTATAGATGCATTGTGAGCTACTAGATGTCATGGTGACATGTTGAAGCTATTTGAGAGTTGACCATATGACTTGGATGCATTGGCTGTGAAGTCATGTTGTATTATGGATATCCGATGATTCTAGAGTGAAATTTGTATACTTCAGACACAAGCTTTGACATGATGAAGAATGTCTCCCTTGTTGAGAGGGAGCGTTGATATTTGAACAAC
>ML778674.1:177218-204131 GCA_009831015.1 Picea engelmannii
TATATAACAAAAAATGTTGAACTATTGAGGGGAAATATTTTCGTGAAAGAGCCTAAGTCTTGAATCGAATGTTAAACTAGTGGGAAACCCTAAATTCCCTTAGACTGATCGTGGCCATTGATTTGGAATAGGGGTTAAATATGGACCCTTAATTAGGACGAGGGTGAGACACGATCTCAACCATTGATATGGAAGGAAAGATAGATCATGACCCTCCATCAGTGTTGAGAGTGAGACCCATGGAGTGAGTACTATGAAATAAAGGAAGGTCTGTGGATGGTCCTAGATCATTAGATTAGTGGAGATTAATACGGTCAGGATCCTCTTGGTCAGAATGACCCTAGAACCCCGACGGACGATCTAGGTCATCCATCATGATGAGACTGCAATAAAACTCCACCGTAGATCTCGGTGGGTCTCATTTGAATGATACCAACTGAAGAGGTGATGCCATCATGACATACCTTGATGACTAGGATCACCATCGTGTCCAATGAGGTTACATTTCTATCAAGGATTAGAGGAGGGACTAGGGGGGAATATTTGTCAAACCCCATGTCATTACACAACCCACCTTATCCGTCGACTGTTGGATCCAGGGGCGGGAATATCTACACCATCGACCGAGGTTCGTAACCATCATAGTGAAATGTTATCATACCCGTAGCGGGACTCTGACAGAGGAGATTTTGATCGAAGATCTGGTCCATCAATCAATCGATGCAGAGAATAGAGTGATCGTGACCATTCATCATCGTGAGGTGTTTGGGGTCCTTTGGATCACCGCGATGGAAGACACCCCAAAAGAAATACTCTGATGGATCCATCTTGACCATCCATGTGACCCAAATAAATGAAACATCGATTGTAGATTCCAATGATCTTTCTTATCGTTCGCAGGAGGAAGGTGTCGTCATGATCACGTGGTTGGCGTCAACCCTCCAATGCGTAGGGGATAGGTGTCTCCCAAGGAATGGTCTGATACCAAAGGTCATACGCGAAGGGGGATGAGAGATCGATGGAATCCACTCTAAAATTCTATCATTAGATATTTGGTTAACAGATCTCGACCGTCCATCACCGAGTATCTCTCAGAGTAACCTATGGAGACATACTCTGATAAAGTAACTCCAAGAGGTAGATCTGGGTTGTCCATCGTACATTTTCCTAGGGGGTTGGCTCTATTATGCTATCGAACCTTAATAGGGTAAGGGATTACTTGCAATTATTTAGAATTTTGTTTATGTGCTCAAAAAACATTAAGAGAAGCTTTCCAAGATCACCATAGTTTTTTTGAGTTAAAATGTTAGGATGGTTGGTAGTGACAAATATTTTGAAATTGAGATCTAATCTAGGTGTAGGCTAGACAATCTAAAAAAAATTGATGTTCATCTTCAACTTTCTTAGTGTCAAAAAGGTGGCACACTTTTTCATCCCATGGCATTTTTTGAATTGACCAATGCCCAGTTTCACTATGGAGCTTGTGAGAATTTGTTCTTGTCATAGAAATGCTTATTTTTTTCTTTACACTTGTCAAATAAAAGAGATAATTTCGATCTTCTACATTAGGGTTGATTACATCCTTATAATACCTTAATTTTATTTTTTCCTCTAAGTCTTTTTCACATTGCATTTTCTCCTTAAATTTTGATTTTATAATATTTTTAATAGTATCCTTATTTTTAAAAATGGGTTCTTCCATGATTCTCCAATGGCTTAGCCAAGATTGGGCACCATTATGCCATCCTCACTAGTGTCAAAGGTGGTTACAAATGGATTTTGGAGTAATTTTTGGAAGCCTCTTTTCTTCCATGTTGTTTAACTTGTTCTTATACATCAGGTATCTAGTCATAGTCGTGCACTCAATGGGGGGAAGGATTTCCTCTAAGTGGAGTATGGGATAGGGTGTATTTCCTTTAATTTTGAGATTATAGGTTATACAATTCTTTTGTATTTTCTCTATATTTTCCATGTTTCACGAGAGATAGTGCATCCCCAGACTTCACATCCATATAGAATAATAGGCATAATAAGAGTCTCAAAGAGGAGTTTGGTCTTATTCCATATCCAAAGATTGACTCATTGACAACTGTTTTCAAGCCTATAATAAGATTTACATCCCCCAATAATCCTTTTCTCAATGCTATAATTCTAGTTGATCTTGTGGTGAATATCGATTCTAAGATATTTGTATGAAGTTACTTCCTCGAAGTTGTTGTTTTCATATACAAAGGTATCATAAGTGATCTTATTATATTTAATGATCATGACCTTAGTCTTGTAAGTATTAACAGTCATACCCATATTGGAGAAAAAACCCTTGAGGATTCTTAGTTGTTTTCCAAGACTGTGGGGACTCCTCACCATAAAAATGATATCATCAAAATATATATGAGTGAAATCGATCTAAGAAAATAAACTAGAAATTTTCTGAAGTTGGTCGTCCATTGTCCTTAAGTTGATATTATTTAATTGAATAGAACTAGATAGGCAATTAATGACTAGACCAAAGTCTCCAAAAACATGAAGAGAAGTGAACCCTCATCGTAGACAAAACTTCAGAAATAAAGCCATAAAATAATTAAATTTGTTTTTCATCTCTGTCCATTTTCTTTAAAATGAAAATATTTGAGGTCAGTTAGATGTAACACAATCCTATATCCACAAATAGAATCATTGTAAGAAACATTATAAAAACACCAAGGCCTAGACTTGTCCACCCTGAGTTCACCCACAAACTTGGGTTTCTTATAGTCTGGACTATTCTTATAATAAGGGAGCAGTATTAGACACTGAGAATTTTTTATCAAGGATGGAACAAAATTGTCTTCAAACAAAAAAAAGTTTCAAGCCAACCAAATTCCCTAAAGTACCAAGTAAAGAATTTGATCCAGGTGGATATTGGCGACCACCCACCTGTTCCACGTGCTTGAAAAATAGTTTTCCATCTTGGCATTTATTCGACAGTGTTTCGGGTTCCAAACTTCTGGGGCCGTTTTGAGGCCCTAAACGACGATTTTTGGGGATTTGGGGCCCATATGACTGCCAGGGGCACTTACTTGGGCCAGTCGAAATCCATTCTTCTTGGTTATACCTTTCCATTGGTGTATCTGTTGGATCATGTTGTCATTGATGCCAACGGTTTGATTGATTGATGTCAAATGATTGATTGATGTCAAGTGATTGATTGATGTCAAGTAATAATTGCTTGATTGTTGTGAATGGATAGATGTCAAGTGGAATCATAGTCATATCATTTCATACACAGAGGAAGATGTATCAATGAGTTGTCATTGATATGATGCATTGTTGGATTGATGAAACATTGTTGTCTTATCATGGTTGATAATGTGCAAAAATGGATGAACTCCAAAGTGGTCCCCTTATGGTGAAAGCCCTCACGGGAAGATGCTTTACGGGTGAGTTATCCTTGAAGTATGGTTGGAGAACCCATGCTGATATGTGGAATAATGAGATCAAGATCAATGAAGTTGTTGGTGAAACTATCCTAGATGGATAGTGCTTGTCATTCCATTTCTGTTGGTATGTGGAATGTCACATAACTCCTCATAGTTTGAGAGTTATGGCCTTACGAAGTTGGAGGACCCTCATATGTCGGCTTGAAGCCACAAAAGTTCAAAGAATTCAAAGAGCTTGCAAAGAAGAAATTATTATTTAAATGATAAAGTCAAGTGACCTAGAAGATTAAGAGTATAAATAAGAGGCAAGGGTCTCTTGTGAAATGTACATTTTTGGTAGCATCTCTTGTGTATCTTTTCTGTGTATCTCTTGAGCATGATTGAAGATATATTTTGAGAGAGAGAGAGAGTATGGAGGATCTCACGAATGCATCAAAGTTTTGATATGTCTAAGATCTCAACAGAAAAAGTCTTGGAGGTTCAGAAACCCTAGTTTCTGAGGTATACACGGGTTGCAATGGGCTAGGACATGTATATACGCGGGCTGTATGAAGACAGGCCACATACAATGGATGAAGTCAAGGAGATTCGTGTTTGAGATGATGACTGGCTGTTAAATACTGAACCAGCTTCCATATCTGCATTCTGTGGGCTCAAATCTACCACTGAGACTCTGGTATGGTTACATTGTTATCTTGATGGATATTGTTGGTTGTTTTGTGGTGAATTCCTAGGGCATTCTTGGTATGTTGTTGTGATGTGGTTTGTGTTGGCTGATAGAGTGAGCAACACTCTTATGATTCAGTACTGATATGATGGATATAATATATCGGTTGCTTATACATGATTGAGTAACATTCATATTGTATGGTTGAGTAGCATGAATAAGTTGTTGGAGAGATTGGATGTGTTGTGATTGGTTCTGGATCATATTGGACAGTGAAAGACATATAAAAATGTGATTGAAGATTGCAGAGGATTTGAGTTGATATTGAAAAGAAAAACTTAAGTAACTCAGAAGGCATACACAAGATGTAATATAGACTGACCACGTACATAGGCTAACTGTAGTGAGCTAGGGCGTGTACACACGCGGGCTACACTACTGACAGGTCACGTACCTGTGACAGATTGATATTTGTGGAGGATTGTTGCCTCATCTCAGTTGGTGCTGAGGATGTAATATGAGTCTTTCATATAGAGCTATTTATCTTGTAGAGTTTTACTCTATTCAGTTGTTGTTGAAAAACCCCCAATGATTGAAGTTTGTAATAAAAAGAAAATTGTACATACATCTTGTGTTCTTTGTGTTCCTTGTGGTGATGATTTGTTGATGATATATTGCTGATATATGTTGTTGATATATGTTCACATTTAACTGGTTATAAATGATAGTAATAAATAATGAGTAAATAGTGATTGATAGCTAATGATTTTTGTGTAAGAGGGAAGTTTTGTGAAAAGAGATCCACACTCATTCACCCCCCCTCTAAGTGTGGTCGGTGTGTCCAAAAATTGGTATCAGAGCAGGCCTTCACTATAAGCCTTAACAAGTTTGGATGAGATCTATAGACACACAAATGGATGATGAATTTCCAATCCTTGATGATGAAAACTATTCTACTTGGAGAATAGAGATGAGAGTACACTTGAAAGAGATGGGAGAAGGTATTTGGAAGGTAGTCATTGGTGGATCAGTTTCAATGAAGAACAAGTCAAAGTTTTCAGCTCAAAGGGAAGGAAAGAAGAATGATGCATTGTCTCTCACGACCATTCTTAGAGGACTCTCAAGTCCTATCAAAGAGAGCATGGGAAAATGCACTTCCGCCAATGATCTACGGCTAAATCTATAGGAGACATACCAAATCAAGAAGGAGAAGGAATATATTGAAGACCACTCCATCAAGATCATTAAAGGTAAAGAATCTCCAAAAACTATTGAATGCATTATTTCTAAATGTGATCTTGAAAACATCTCAAATGAAGACAAAGAATCAAGTAATGATGTTAGCACAAATGAAGATATTGAATACATTTCAAATGAAAGAAAAGAATCATGTGATGATGTTGGCAAAAAGGAAGATCTCAAAGGTATTTCAAATGAAGGTAAAGATTCTCCAAAGACTTTGGATTGCAATGATTCAAAATGTGATGATGTTGATTTTTTCTCTACAAGTGAAGAAGAAAATCTAGAAAGAGTTTGTGTAGAGTTTGATGGTAGTTATCCCATGGAAAGAATAGAAGAATATATGTTAGAACTTCAAAAGAAAGTTGAAGATGGTTTATATGAATATAGCAATGACCATTATTATATAGACTATATCTATATTTTGGATAACACTAAGAAGTTTCTTAGGAGGAGTAAAAGGAACATTTTGAAGTTAAGGGAAATGCTTAAGGAACAAGAAGTGAGTAATAAGACTCAATTAGAAAGAAAGGAAGAAGATATCACAAGACTAAAGAATGAGAAAGAAGATATAAAAGTAGATGATGAGATTAACAAAAATTTTGAAACTATTTTCCATCTCAAGGCCCAAATTGAAGAATCCAAAAGGGTAGAGGAACTATTGAAGAATCAAATTAATGTTCAAAGGAAGAGTCATGTCATAAGTTAGAAGCTGAATTTGTTGATCTTAGAAAGAAAGTAGAGAATTCAAACAAATTCTTGAATAGATCACTAACATTGAATGAGATCTTGGAAAGTCAAAGATCACCAAATGATAAATCAGGTCTTGGATACAAGAAAGAATCTACACATGATGAAGAAATCACCTCAAAGAAGCATGAGGTAAAGGATGAAGAAAAGGTTGAAGCTACACATGCTGAAGAAAGCACCTCAAAGAAGCATGAGGTAAAGGATGAAGAAAATGTTGCAAGTAAACCATCTACAAAAGGAAAGGAAAGTTTCAAAAGAACTAAGAAAGAAAAAAATTAAGAAGCTACCTTTACACCTCAAAGAAGATGGACACCAAAGCAAAGGTATGAAAGCATTTTTCATGGTCAGTGTTATTCATGTAATGAATATGGTCACAAAGCTTTGGATTGCAGATCTTATGCAAGAAGAAATGAAAGAATATTTCATAACACCATAAGGTGTTGGAGATGTGACCAAGTAGGAAACATTGTTGTTCACTGTCACAGCATGAGATGATACAACTGTAGTGGATTTGGCCACAAGTCCCAGGAGTGCTACAACACAAGAAGAAAGTCTATGAAGAAGACTTCACATAACATGACTAGAATAAGGAATGAAGTAAGAAAGGGAGACATATTTGAAAAGATGGAAGCTCAGATCTCAAGTTTTGAGAAGCAGGATCACCTTCAGAAGTGGGTGAAGAAGACTGAGCAACTAGAGCATAATGGAATCTTTAAGGGAAGATCAAGTGTGTCATATTCTGAATCATACGCGGGTGATAGTGGTATCAGTCGCATACATATGCAGACTGACCTATGAATAGGTCACGTACACATGCGATATATTGTGTAGCAGGTCACGTATATGTGGTGAAGCCTTGGGAAAAAGAAAATGCACATGGGTTGTACCTTGATGTGATGGTATACCACTTTGTTGCAGGGTCTGACATTGTTTGTTGCAGGTTCTAACACTGTTTGCTACAGTTTTTGATGGTTCTATATTGGATTATGTAAAGTGATGATAAAAAATAATGAAAGGCCATCTTGGATGCATGGCACTAACCCATGAGTATGGATTGAGGAATTTTCTGTTGAAGAGCAATGTTGGTTATGATAGTGAAGTTATGGCACCTTAGTTATGTGATATCTCTTGATGATGTTAGCTAGAGATGTAATTTATCTATTAGAGCATACTAGTAGTACATGTGTTGTTGGATGCTTAGTATTTGATGTAGTGAATGGAGGATTGATGTTGATTTGTTGGTGTACATGGTTGGTACATATTTGAGTTTCATTGATATATCTTATGATGTATTATTGAAGCAATTTTTGGATATCTTGGTGCATGCATTTGACATATGTTTGGAATACATATTGGGACATGTAGTTGATGATTTGATGAGGTAATAATGTACATCATTGATGATCTATATTTGATTCATGATTGGTGTATCTCTAATACATTGGTAGAGGCACCTACTAGCAGTTTGATTGGCACATATTTTATGGAGGATTTGGCATACATGTATGAGGATTCATCATGTTGTGGTATTGGTGCATGGTTAATGTACTTGCTTGGTACAAGTGGTGATACATGTTGATGTACATGTTTGGTACACTCATAGAAGGCATATTATTGATGACAGTACACCATTGGCATTACTTGATCATTCCAAATTATGGCACTTGGTTCATGATGGAGACATATCATGAGTGATATGACACTTGTTTGGCATATTAGTAGATGCACATTGTTTGGAATGTTGATAGATGCACATGGTTGGCATGTTTGGCACATTGGTGGATACACATGGTTTGGTAGATGCACATGGTTGGCATGGTTGGAATATTGGTAGATGCACATGTTGGCACATGGTTGATACATTACATTGATGAGATCTTTTGGCACATTGTATGATGTTGATGTACATGGTTTATGTACATGGGTGTTGTGCATGATGGGCACACAATTGGTACATGATGTACATGGGTGATGTTATACTCATGATTCTCTATTTTATTGTTGACATATATTTTTTTTCATGATGGTTGGTATGGCATGAGTTTGATGCATAAACAGGTTCAAGGATCATCATATGGTAGCATATTGTTCATCTTGCAGAGAAGATAGGGGGAGACATACCCATAGGGGGAGTCATTATTCTTCCCATGGTTCTAGGAGGAGAAAATATCCCTATACTTGAAGAAAGAGAACATAGGCATAGTTCCAGGGGGAGCAATGGTCACAGGGGGAGTATGGGAAATGTATATTCATCATTACATTAGAGTGATATCCCTTGTTAAAAAGAGAGATTATTCAGAGGAAGATCAAGGGAATTCAGACAAGAGGAGCATCCCCAAGGAGAGTTCAAGCAAGGGGAGCAACCCTAGGAGGAGAATGACTCTTTTCCATTGATGTCAAAGGGGGTGAGATAATCACATTGATGTGATTGGTGATTATTGATGAGGAAAGATAATCACATTGACTATTGATGTAGATCATGCCTTATCTACATGTTGACATAAATAATTGGTAATTGGTGTTGACATCAATGTTGGTATTTCCATCAATGCCAAAGGGGGATATTGTTGGATCATGCTTTCATTGATGCCAATGGTTTGATTGATTGATTTCAAAGGATTGATGTCAAGTGATTGATTGATGCCAATTAATAATTGATTTTCTCTTTTGAATGGATAGATGTCAAGTGGAATCATAGTCATATGATGTCATATATAGAGGAAGATGGATAAATGAGTTGTCATTGATATAATGCATTGTTGGATTGATGAATCATTATTGTCTTATATTGGTTGATAAGGTTCACAAATGGATGAACTCCAAAGTGATCCCCTTATGGTGAAATCCCTCACGGGAAGATTCTTTATGGATGATTTATCCTTGAAGTATGGTTGGAGAACCCATGCTCATATGTGGAATAATGAGATGAAAATCAGTGAAGTTGTTGGCGAAACTATCCTAGATGGATAGTGCTTGTCATGCCATTTTTGGTGGTATGTGGAATGTCACATAACTTCTCATAGTTTGAGAGTTATGGCCTTACGAAGTTGGACGAGCCTCATATGTTAGCTTGAAGCCCCAAAAGGTCAAAGAAGTCAAAGATCTTGCAAAGAAGAAATTATTATTTAAATGATAAAGTTAAGTGACCTAGAAGATGAAGAGTATAAATAAGAGGCAAGGGTCTCTTGTGAAATGTACATTTTTGGGAGCATCTCTTGTGTATCTTTTGTGTGTATCTCTTGATCATGATTGAAGATCTATTCTGAGAGAGAGAGAGTATGGAGGATCTCATAAATGCATCAATATTTCGACATGTCTAAGATATCGACGAAAAAAGTCTCGGAGGTTCAGAAAGCCTATTTTCTGAGGTATATGCGGGCTGCAATGGGTCGGAACGCGTATATATGCGGGATGTATGAAGACATGGTGCATATAGTGGATGAAGTCATGGATATTGGTGTTTGAGCTGATGATTAGCTGTTGAATACTGAAGCAACTTCAAGATCTGCATTCTATGGGCTCAAATCTACCACTGAGACTCTAGTATGGTTACATTGTTATCCTGATGGATATTATCAGTTCTTTTGTGGTGAATTCCAAGGGCATTCTTGGTATGTTGTTGTGATGTGGTTTGTGTTGGCTGATAGAGTGAGAAACACTCTTATGATTTAGTATTGATTTGATGTCTATAGTATATTGGTTTCTTATATATGATTGAGTAACATTCATATTGTATGGTTGAGTAGCATGAATAAGTTGTTGGAGAGATTGGATGTGTTGTGATTGGTTCTGGATCAGATTGGATAGTGAAAGACCGATGAAAATGTGATTGAAGATTGCAGAGGATCTTAGTTGATATTGAAAAGAAAACCCTAAGTAACTCATAAGTCATACGCACGCTGTAATACAGGTTGACCGCGTACATACGTGGGCTGTAGTGAGCTAGGGAACATACACACACAGGCTGCACTACTGACCGGTCACGTACCTGTGACAGATTGATAACTATGGAGGATTGTTGCCTCATATCAGTTGGTGCTGAGGATTTAAGCTGAGTCTTGCATATAGAGGTGGTTCTCTTGTAGAGTTGTACTCTATTCAGTTGTTGCTGAAACAACACCAAGGATTGAAATCTTTAATAAAAAGAAAATTGTACATACATATTATGTTCTTTGTGTGTTCCTTGTTGCATTGATTTGTTGTTGATATATTGCTGATATATGTTCACATTTAACTGGTTATAAATGACAAAAATAAATAATGAGTAAATAGTGATTGCTAACTAATGAGTTTTGTGTAAGAGGGAAGTTTTGTTAAAAGAGCTCCATACTCATTCACGCCCCCCTCTAAGTGTGGTCGGTGTGTCCAATAGTATCGAACGCCCCAAATGGAGATCCCATGAAAAACTTACATCCTCGGGAAGTTGATGTATCAACTACCCCCATCGGGGCACACAAACCTTTTGGCTTTTCATCTTTCGAGGTTAGGGTTTTGGATTTTAATTATGTTAAAAAGGACTTTGGAGCCTCATTGTAAAAATCATCTTCTTACGAATGCGAGTATCCATCACATATCTTGTCGGAGATAAGTTGCCACCATTCTAACAAGTATTCCACTCTGTATTTTTATAGTCTTGTAAATTTTCGCTCATTAATAGAAAATTGTGTATTACTGTATTTCTCTGTTTATGGAAATATTTGTGTATTTCATTGTAGTATCTTTGCTTTCATTTTGTTCTAAAAAATAATCTGGATCAGTGGTATCATACTAGGCTTCTCTTGATCATTTTTTAGTGGATGTGCCATACGAGGTTCGAGTATAGAAAGTTGGATCTTGATCTTATCTCTCTTGAGGAAAACCGCTCTCGTAGCCCAAGAAACCCTCCATGGTGGAAGAAAATAAAAACGACGGAGAAAAAGATTCTATTTATCTTTTTCTTGATCAAGCTCTCATGCAACAGAGGGACGAAATGATGGATAATTTTCCCACATCTTTCAACACTTTCCAATAGCAGTAGACACATCTTCATCAAGAAGTCACTTTGGGTGCACCTATCCTTTCAAGGTACAAGTCAATTTTGATATTCCTATATTTGAAGGTCAGATAAATGGAGATGCCCTAGACAAATGTCTAAATCTCTTAGAAGGTTATTTCTTTGTTCACAATTTTTCTGACAGAGAAAAGATCACCTTTGTACTCCTTAAGTATCTCCCCCATGTCAAACATTTGTGGGAAACTTACTGCGAATAAAGTTCCACAGAGGAGTCTGGAATATATGGGGTCGAGCCCACTTGGGATTTTTTTTTGGATGCGGTAAGGAACAATTTTACCCTGTTGGAAACTATGAGGACCCGTATATGAGATGGAGCACACTGCGGTAAGAAAGGGGCCAAGAAGTTCATAATTTCACCAATACCTTCCATACCTTGCGCACCAAGCTGGGTATCCAGGACTTCGAACGAAATTTAGTTCTAAAATACCATGGGTGTCTACACATATACATCCAAACTGAAATGGATTTTCTGGACATCTCATCACTCGGTTCTTCTTATCAATATGTTGTTAAAATCGAGCAGAAGTTTAAGCACTTAAACAAACAGGATTTCGAGTCTAAAAATACATAAAAACCAAAGTATGATAAATATGGTCCTAACAAACAACCTCCTGAAAACCAGTCTAAGCCATAGGAAAATAAGGGTCACAGGAAGACAGAGAAGGACACAGAAAAATGGTGCAATTTCAACAAAATCCCCTGCCACAACACTGATGAATGTCGCTCAAAAAAGTCATTAGTGGTTGAGATCAAAGACAAAGAGATGAAACTTTATTCAGAATTTGATTCATAAAATACTGACATAAGACAGATCATCGATGATGACCCCACTGCTATTGTCGCGACCACATCAATTCAACTAGAAGAACCAACATATCCTAGAGAGGGGGAGCTCCTTTTTCATTCAAAAATGTGGGTGAAGGGGACTTCACTACATTTTATTGTTTATAGCGGAAGCCAAAAGAAACTCATCTCAAGAGAGGTCGTCAAACAGTTGGGATTGTTGACAACACCACACCCACAACCATACAACATTGGGTGGCTTCGCCAGGGATGAAAGTTTTGTGTCAGCCAGTAGTGTTGATTGTCATATGACATCCATCCCTTGGAGGATGAGGTATTATGTGATGTTTCCCCACTGGATGTATGTGACGTTCTCTTGGGCCAACCATATATGTGGAAACACCATGTTGTTTATGAGTCTCGACCCTGCAGTGTCATTATTTCTATGGGGGGGAATATCTACAAAATACAAGAGGTAGTTCCGACTATTGTTCCAACTAAACAGTTTCGCAAGGTAGTATCTCATACTACAAAATTTAGCTTCTTTACAGTCTTTTCAAAAGGTGAACAAAAGAACACTGCAACCATTGTAGCCTCAATCCAAGAACCTTCTGTCCAACATAAGAAGGTTGAAAAGATTGAAGTAAAGCACAAGGATTATTTCTACACATAGTCATCTCATGTAACCCGACTGGTTAAAAATGTCCAACCCTTCTAGCCACAGGTTCGTGACAACCTTTCACAAACCAAACAATGTGACTTATCCACCAAGAGAATTGGCTCACCAAGTTTCAGATTCAACAAACGCTTCCCCCTCTCCCCTAGGAAGTCAACACAATGGAGACCATTGCTTCCTAATGAGGGAGGATTGATCCAGGTGGATATCGGTGGCCACCCACCTATTCCATGGGCTCGAAAAATAGTTTTCCATCTTGGCAGTGTTTCTGCAGTTTTTCGGGTTCCAAACTTTCAGGGCCGTTTTGAGGCCCTAAATGAAATTTTGTGGGGATTTGGGGCCCAGGTGATTTCCCGTGACACTTACCTGGTCTAGTTGAAAGTCCTTCTCCTCGGTTAGACCTTTCCAATGGTGTATCGAGTGCCCCAAATAGATATCGTATGCAAATTTCTCTCCCCTGGGAAGTTGATGTATCAACTACCCCCATTGGGGTCCACAAACCTTTTGGCTTTTCATCTTCTAGGGTTAGGGTTTTGTATTTTACTTATATTAAAAAGGCCTTTAGAGGCTCATTGTAACAATCATCTTCTTGCAAATGCGAGTAGTTGTCACATCTCTTCTCAGAGATAAGATGCCACCATTCTAACGAGTTTTTCACTCTGTATTTTTACAGTCTTTGTACATTTTCACTCATTAATAGAAAATTGTGTATTACTGTATTTCTCTATTTCTGGAAATATTTATGTGTATTTCATTGTAGTATATTTGCTTTCATTTTGTTCTAAAAAATAATCTGGATCAGTGGTATCAGAGCACACTTCTCTTGTCGTTTTTCAGTGGATGTCCCTGACGAGGTCCGACTATAGCAAGTTGGGTCTCGAGCTTGTTTCTCTTGAGGAAAACCTCTGTCTCACACCCAAGAAACCCTCCATGGTGGAAGAAAAGAAAAACAATGGATAATAATATTATATTAATATGTTGCTTGGGAAATCTCTCACGCGACAAAGGGAGGAAAGGATGGAGAATTTTTCCCACATCCTTCAAAGCTTGCAAATAGCAGTAGACACATCTTCATTAAGCGACCACGTTGGATAGAAATCTCCTTTTAAGGTACAAGTCAATTTTTATATTCCTATATTTGAAGGTTAGATAGATGCATATTCCCTAGACAAATGGTTAAATATGTTAGAAGGTTATTTCTTTGTTCACAAGCTTTTCCGACAGAGAAAAGATCACCTTCGTGCTCCTTAAGGTTCTCCCCCATGTCAAAAATTGGTGGGAAACTTACTGTGAGAAAAGTTCCACAGAGGAGTCTGGAATATATGGGGTTGAGCTCACTTGAGATTTTTTTGTGGATGTTGTAAAGGAACAATATTACCCTCTTGGCAACTATGAGGACCAGTATATGAGATGGACCACATTGTAGCAAGAAATGGACCTAGCAGTTCCGTAGTTCACTAATACCTTCCATACCTTGTGCACCAACTTGGGTATCAAGGACTCTGAACAACATTTGCTTCTAAAATATCGTGGGGCTCTACATAGATGCATCCAAACTAAAATGGAATTTTTGGACATCTCATCACTCGATTCTCCTTATTGATATGTTGTTAAAATCGAGTGGAAGTTTAAGCACCAGAACAAACTAGAGTTTGGATCTGCAAATCCACAACAACCAAAGTATGATAAATATGGCCCTAACAAACAACCTCCTTAAAACCAGTCTAAGCCACAAGAAAACAACAGTCATGAGAAGACGAAGAAGGACACCGAAAAATGGTGCAATGTCCACAAAATCCCCTGGCACAACACATATCAATGTCACTCAAAATAGTCATTGGTGGCCGAGATCAAAGACAAAGAGCCAAACCCTGATTCATAATATGATTTAGAAAATACTGAAATAAGATTGATCATCGATGCATACCCCACTGCAATTATCGCGATCGCATCAATTCAACCAGAAGACCCAATAGATCCTGAAGAGGGGGAATGCCTTTTTCATTCACAGATGTGGGTGAAGCGGACCCCGCTGCATTTTATTGTGGATAGCAGAATCCAGAATAACCTCATCTCAGTAGAGGTCATTAAACAGTTGGGATTGTCGACAATGCCACACCCGCAACCATACAACATCGGGTGGCTTCACCAGGGATGAGATATTCGTGTCAGCCAACAGTGTCGATGGTCATACAACATCCATCCCTTTGAGAACAAGGTATTATGTGATGTTTCCCCACTTGTTTTATGTGATGTTCTCTTGGGCCAACCATATATGTGCAAATTCCATGTTGTTTATGAGTCTTGAACCCGTAGTGTCATTGTTTCTCTAGGGGGTCATCTCTACATAATAACAGAGGTATTTATGACCATTGTTCCACCTAAACAGTGCCGCAAGGTAATATATCACACTACAAAATTCATCTTCTTCACAGTCTATTGAAAAAGTGAACAAAAGAACATCACAATCACTGTAGCCTCAGTCTAAGAACCTTCTGTCCAACAGAAGCAGGTCAAAAATATTGAAGTAAAGAGCCGGGATTATTTTTGTACATAGTCATCTCATGTAACCAGATTGGTTAAAAAGGTACAACCTTTCCAGCCACAATTTTTTGACAACCTTCCACAAACCAAGCAGTGTGACTTCTCTAGCAAGGCAAGCAACTCACCAAGATTTAGATTCAACAAACGCTTCCCCCTCTCCCCCGGGATCTCAACACAATGGCGAAAATTTATTCCTAAGGAGGGAGGATTGATCCAGGTGGATATCAGTGGCCACCCACTCATTCCATGGGCTTGAAAAACAATTTTCCATCTTGGCAGTTTTTCAGTATTCTTTCAGGTTCCAAACTTCTGGGGCCATTTTGAGGCCCTAAACGACATTTTTTTGGGGATTTGGGTCCTAAGTGTTTGATAGAGGCACTGACCTGGGCCAATCAAAAGTCGTTCTTCTCATTTATACCTTTCTAGTGGTGTATATATCGCCCCAAATGGAGATCGTATGCAAAATTTACGCCCCCGTGAAGTTGACGTATCAGCTACCCTCATCGGGGTCCACAAACCATTTGTCTTTTCATCTTCTGGGGTTAGGATTTTGGATTTTACTTATGTTAAAAATTCCTTTGGAGCCTCATTGTAAAAATCATATTCTTGCGAATGTGAGTATCCATCACATATCTTCTCAGAGATAAGCTTCCGCCATTCTAATGAGTCTTTCACTCTGTATTTTTCCAGTCTTTGTACATTTTCTCTCATTAATAGAAAATTGTGTATTACTGTATTTCTCCGTTTCTAGAAATATTTATATGTATTTCATTGTAGTATATCTTCTTTCATTTCATTCTAAAAAATAATCTGGATCAGTGGTATCAGAGAAGGATTTTCTTGATCGTTTTACTGTGGATGTCCCCGATGAGGTCCGATTATAGAAAGTTGGGTCATGAGCTTGTCTCTCTTGAGGAAAACCACTCTCGCACGCACAAGAAACCCTCCATGGCAGAAGAAAATAGAAAGGATAGAGCAAAATATTCTATTAATCTGTTTCTTGAGCAAACTCTCATGCAACAGAGGGACGAAATAATGGAGAATTTTTCCCACATCCTTCAACGCTTGCCAATAGCAGCAGGTGCATCTTCATCAAGCGGCCACATTGGAGGCACCTCTTCTTTCAAGATACAAATCAATTTTTATATTCCTATATTTGAGGGTCATATAGATGCAGATGCCCTAGACAAATGGTTAAATCTGTTAGAAGGTTATTTCTCTGCTCACAATTTTTTGAATAGAGAAAAGATCACCTTCGTGCTACTTCAGGCTCTCCCCCATCTCAAAAATTGGTGGGAAACTTACTGCGAGCAAAGTTTCATAGAGGATTCTCGAATATATGGGGCCGAGCGAATCTGGTATTTTTTTGTGGATGTGGTAAAGGAACAATATTACCCCGTTGGCAACTATGAGGACTAGTATATGAGATGGACCACACTACGACAAGAAAGGGGCCAAGTAGTTCCAGAGTTCACCAATACCTTCCATACCTTGTGCACCAAGCTGGGTATTAAGGACTTTGAAGGAAATTCGGTTCTAAAATACCGTCGGGCTCTACACAGATACATATAAATTGAAATGTATTTTTTGTACATCTCATCACTCGTTTCTTCTTATCGATATGTTGTTAAAATCTAGCATAAGTTTAAGCACCGGAACAAATGGGAGTCTAGGTATGCAAATCCGCAACAACCAAAGTATGATAAATATGACCCTAACAAACAACCTCCTGAAAATCAGTCTAAGCCACAAGAAAATAAGGTTCACAGGAAGACGAAGAAGGACACCAGAAAATGGTGCAATTTCCACAAATTCCCCTGGCACAACACCGATGAATGTCCCTCAAAACAGTAATTGGTGGCCAATATGAAAGATAAAGAGTCGAACCCTGATTTAAAATCTAATTCAGAAAATACTGACAGAAGACTTATCATCGATGCAGACACCACTCCTATTGTCACGACCACAACAATTCAACCAGAAGAACCAACATATCCTAAAGAGGGGGAGCACCTTTTTCATTCACAGATGTGGGTGAAGGGGACCCCGCTCCATTTTATTCTTGATAGTGGAGTCTAGAAGAACCTCATCTAAACATAGGTCATCAAACAATTGGGATTGTCAACAACACCACACCTGTAGCCATACAACATTGGGTAGCTTCACCAGGGATGAGATCTTCATGTCAGCCAATAGTGATGATTTCCAAATGACATCCAACCCTTCGAGGATGAGGTATTATGTGAAGTTTCCCCACTGGATGTCTGTGATGTTCTCTTGGGCCAACCATAATGTGGAAACGCCATGTTGTTTATGAGTCTCGATCTTCCAGTGTCGTTGTTTCTCTAGGGGGTCATCTCTACAGAATACCAGAGGTATTTTCAACTATTGTTCCACCTAAAAAGTGTCGCAAGGTAGTATCTCATACTACAAAATTCAGATTCTTCACAGTCTGTTCAAAAGGTGAATAGAATAACACCGCAACCACTGTAGCCTCAGTCCAAGAACCTTATGTCCAATAGAAGCAGGTCGAAAAGATTGAAGTAAATCATAAGGATTATTTCTGCATACAATAATATCATGTAACCATACTGGTTAAAAATGTCCAACCCTTCCAGCCATAGGTTCTTGACATCCTTCCACAAACAAAGTAGCATGACTTCTCCAGCAAGGCAAGCAACTCACCAAGATTCAGATTCAACAAACGCTTCTCCCTCTCCCACGTGAACTCAACACAATGGAGACCATTTATTCCTAAGGAGGGAGGATTTATCCAAGTGGATATCGGTGGCCACCCACCTAATCCATAGGCTCGAAAATCAGTTTTCCATCTTGGTAGCTTTTCAGATTCCAAACTTCTAGGGTCGTTTTTAGCCCCTAAACAACGTTTTTTTGGCGATTTTGGGCACAAGTGACTGCTAAAGTGACTTACCTAGGCCAGTCTAAATTTGTTATTCTCGGTTATACCTTTCCAATGGTGTATCAAGTGCCCCGAACAGAGATGGTATGCAAAATTTACTCCCCTGGGAAGTTGACATATCAACTAACCCCATCGGGGACCACAAACCTTTTGGCTTTTCATCTTCTGGGGTTAGAATTTTGGATTTTAGTTATTTTAAAAAGGCCTTTAGAGCATCAATTTAACAATGATCTTATTGTGAATGCAAGTAGTTGTCACATCTCTTCTCAGAGATAAGTTGCCACCATTCTAACGAGTCTTTCACTCTGTATTTTTACAGTCTTTGTACATTTTCGCTTATTAATAGAAAATTGTGTATTACTGTATTTCTCTGTTTCTGGAAATATTAATGTGTATTTCATTATAATATCTCTTCTTTCATTTCGTTCTCAAAAATAATATGGATTAGTGGTAACTAGACCAATCAAAATTTGTTCTTCTCGATTAGACCTTTCCAATGGTGTATCGAGAAGAACGAATTTCAACCGACCCAGGTTAGTGCATTCGACAGTCACCTGTGCCCCAAATCCCCAAAAAACATCATTTAGGGCTTCAAAATGGCCCCGAAAGTTTGGTGCTGGAAAAAATGCCGAAAAAATGCCAAGATGGAAAACTGTTTTTCGAGCCCGTGGAATAGGTGGGTGGCCACCGATATCCACCTGGATCATAAGTTCTCTAACATATTTAAAATCTTTGTTCGAAAATAAACCATAAAGACATTCAATATTAGTATCCATGTCCCATATGTTTGAGAGACCCATCTAACCTTCACACTACTGCAAAAATTTCTATGAGTATCAAACCTTAGACGTAGTCAGTCAACATTTTTGTTCTTGTAAATACAAGTGGCCCTGCCAAAATGAGGTGTGGCAAGAATAATTTAAGTCAATAGAGAAGCCACATATTTTGATGAAGTGGCATTTAGAATGGGATGTAATATCCAGGGAAAGAACGAAAAGAAAAGGGAATGAGTGAAAAGAAAAAGAGAGATAAGAAAATGAATTAGAAGAGAAAGAAGATGTAGCAGCAATAGCTAAAATAGGTAAAAAAAGGATTGAGGAAGAAGAAAGAATCATTGAAGATTCATAATGAAGAATAAGAAAGAGAGAAAAAGGAGGATGATCAGAAGAAAAGTGAAGAGGAGGCTAGTGGTTCAAGACCTTTAGACATTGGACCTTTGGAGAATTCATAAAACAAAATAGGATCTATCATTACATGTTGGCATTTCCCCCTAGGAGAACTTGGATTGGTATAATTTACCCCTTCCATGTTCGATAGAGTAGAAACCCTTCATTCTTTTAGTTTTGATAAAAAAATTGGGAGAACGTTCAAAAAATATCATAAGAAGCATAAGCTACTAGGATTTATTGAACTCAGTTTTACAAAAGAGACACCTTTGATCACTGACATTATAAGTGATCTAGTTTCTACAACATATGTAAGTGCCATATTTTCTCAATATTCAAATTTCAACATTAGGAATATGGGTAGGGAGATAAAATAATACTAGATGAAGATAGAAAAGATAGAGCATGAGGTAGTGCATTACAAAGGTGACATGACCAACTATGAAAAGTTCAAATCTTGTGCCTTGAAGGTACAAGATGAACTCATCATGGTATAAAAATAGATATATTCCTATATCAAAGAGTTCCAAGATATTTCTACCCAATTCCTTGCATACTTAGAGAATGCCAAGACAACAAGGTAGTGTTATATGGACTGCAACACATCATGAATGAGTTGAAGAAATGGAAAGATGAGGAAAATGGTCATCTAGAGGACTTACCAAGGATGACAGAGAAAGAAAATTAGTTAAATTATGCAGCAAATTTCCAAACAATAATTACAACTTTGGAGCAAGACATTGTGGTCTTAATAAATAATTGCAAACACTTGTAACTTGCTATAGAAATTTTATTGAGAGATGGCACCTACCACCACTAGGAGACATGGGTGCACATAGGCCCATGGAAAAAAAATAGAGTGAATCATAAGACAACATAAATAACAAAGGAATCATAATTGGAATGACACCTAGCATAAAGAAATTATAAAAGAATACATCACTAGTCCTTCCAAGGAAAAAAAAATCATTAATTATTTTCTAAATACCTTAAAAACAGAGATGGATCCCATGCCCAAGGAATTGATATCTTATGAAGTTTCCTTTGAGAAACAACTCTTTAGATATATCCTAGGACTTTCATATCAACATGAAGTATGGGCTACCCATATTCAAGACAAGGCACATGGTCGATTATGACCATATTGTAAACATCATATATTTTAACACTATCATAGGAAAGAATAAAAAAGGAAGTTCAAATTTTATAACTTCGTAAAGGAAGCCAAGAAGATACAAGAAGTAATTATATAGGATGAATGTGTTATACACCCATTGATTTGTTGTAAAAACGGATTACTAATAGTAAATTGGTAATCATTTTGAGAGTTATAATGAGAAGAATCCCTTAGGGATGGTTTTTAAGAGGGGCATTGGTGTTGTATTGGAAATAATGAGAAATTTGTATAGTGTTTTTGCTATCACTAATACCATTTTATTGTTGCCTATGCTGCAATGAATTTTATGGTTCTTATTTTGTTCCACTCATATGATATGTTTAAGTTTGAGTTGGTATATATGAGATTGTGAATAGTAATGTCTAACATACTTCTGTATATATTCATCGCTATTCATGCTTACATATTTCTACATTTATTAAATAGATTTATATTTCAAAATCTTCACATGAATACATAAATATATTGTACTTACTTGTTAAAACATATTCTTATCTATGATAGGTTAGATAAGGTGGCCTCTTGCATATAGGATAATATTGTTATCACCATTTATTCACACAACTAGCCCAAAAAGATAATTCTTATTGATATACACCATCATAGTTCTATGCATCCCTTGCCATACATACTTTCACACCATTATCCCCTTGCATAATAGGAAAACCCTTTTTTCCTAAGTTATTTCACACTTTCACACCCATATTCCCTTGCATAACTTAGGAAAAACTCTTTTTCCTAATTTATTTCACTTAATCAACCCATAATCCACTTTTGTGCATTTCCCCCTCTTTATTTTATTCAAATTAAAGGGAAAATTCAAATTAGTGGTTAAAATTGATTTGGTCGAATATAATATTTTATTATTTTGACCATATCAAGGATAACCACTACTTTCCCTAGAAAGTAAAGAGAGACATACCGGTTTCCATATGATTTTCCATGAGAGTACTAGGATGTTATTGAAATTTCCACTCATCTTTTAGCTTCATGTCACCATTGTTATTTTCATCAAAGAGGAGAATCTAGCCAATGCTACCATACATCCGGGAAAGAAAGAAGAACCTTGCCACAAAGAGACCCTTGGGAGACATTTATCTTCATAGGTTTATTCATAGGTGTTGTTTATATTATTCTTTCCATTGGGTATAGAGATTGATCACATTCTTTGGCTATTTCTAGTACATTTTGCAGCTAGTATGTATTTTGTTTTATTTATGTTGTGGTAGATTTAGATCTGAAGGAATGTGTATCCATTACTTAAAGTAATTATTTTTCTTTTACCTACTTTGTATTTTATTTAGAACAACCACTAGAGATGAATATTTTCTCACTCTTGTTGCAGATCTACTCACTTTCATTGCAGATTTGCTACAATAGAATGCAGTCTCCACTTGGGATATGAGTTTTACTCATTATACTTGGTTGTGGTTGTGTGATAAACATCTTTTCGTCTAATTTGTGTAGGGATTTATCTAGTTTTTTTTGTGTATTTTTACCTTGTAGATTTTTATTCGTGTCTGCAAATTATAGGTGTCAGATATCCACTCAATAAATCCTTGGAGCCACATCCACAACTATTCCCAACAAAAAAAAATTGAACACACTTTTTTCCCCTATTTCTAGATTGGTCAACTCACAATTTTTCCATTTATATGCCACTTCTGAATGCAGAAAAAGGGAATTTTTATGCCACTTCCAAACACAGAAAAGAGGGACTTTTCTGCCACTTCTCAACATAGATTTTCCCATTTTTCTTCCACTGCTCAATGCAAGAACTGAGAAATTTTTTGCCACTTCCCAACGTGGATTTTAGGTACTTCTCCACCACTGGTTAAGGAAGGAATCAAACATTTTTCCATCAATGCTAAACACATTTTTTTCAGGTTTTTTCTGCACTAACCAATGGGTGAGTGCATGACGTTGGTGGACGAAAAAGTGGCAAGGGGGTTAGCAGGAACGCGCACTCGCAAGAATGTGTGCACGTTCTAATAAACACACACACACATTCCTAGTCCTATAGATTTGGCAAGGCTGGAACCTCAAGAAATCTTTTGACGTAGGTTCAACATAAGAACGCACACATACTCCTAATAATGCGTGCACATGTTCCTGTTGTGCCCATTTTTAAAGGACCACGTGCATTTTTTGTGCTTATGTCACACCATGCCTCATGAATTTCCTATATTGAGCAAGAAAAGAGGACAAGTAAATAAGGAGAAAGCCCATGATATTTCCATCGTGTCCATCATAAGAAATGTATGGTTTATTTTTTTGTCATTTCCTTTCTTGGATTTGCAAAAATACAAAACAATTAGTCATAGGTTATGTATCTAAATCTCAATGGCACTGAAAACTTATTAGCAAGGTTCATGATCCATATCATTTTTAAGAATGAAATGAAGGAGGAGATATAACATAGAAATATACAGAGATATTGCAAGAGTGGCATTAATATAATAGAGATATATTAGATATATAACAAGAGGCACAAATATACAATAATACACAATTTCTATTAATGAGCGAAATGTACAAAACTGTAGAAATACAAAGTGAAAGACTCGCTAGAATGGTAGCGTCTTATCTCTGAGAAGAGATGTAACGGCTACTCACATTCGCGAGAAGATGATTATTACCATGAGGCTTCGAATGCCTTTTTAACATAGATAAAATCTAAAACCCTAACCCTGGAAGATGAAAAGCCAATAGTTTTGTGGACCCCGTTTTGGGTAGTTCTGTATATCAACTTCTCGGGGGCATAACTTTGGCATACAATCTCCATTTGGGTCACATCATAGCTCATTGGAAATCTATTGAAAAGGAGCTTCATTTTGGGGGCTCAATCAAATCCTTTGGATAGTATTGAGGTGCCTGATTGTGAAAAATCATCGTTTAGGACCTCAAAATGGCCCCATAAGTTTAGGAACCGAAAAAATGCTAAAATTAGTAAGTTTCCAACAAATTATTTTGAGCCAGTTGGAATAGGTGGGTGGCCATCGATATCCACTTGGATCAGTTCACTACATATAATTAAAACTTGAATTCAAATCTCTCAACAATTCACAAATCTTGTATAGGTTTTTTCCAAGTTCATTGTAAAGATAACAAACAGTTTTTTCTTTGATTTACAAAAAAATATGTTAATAACTTTGTTGGGATAAAATGACATTGTTATTTGTAATACCTTAGTCATAAGTACACTTATTAAATTATCTTATTAAATTTTAGCATATATTTTAAAATGGAACCCAGAGATAATCTAAACTACCCACCAGCAGACCAAGGAGAAAAAAATTCCAACCCACCACAACCACCCAATATAAAAACTAAAATTGATGAGGGGTTGGATACATTAAGAAAAACTGTAGATCAGTTAAGGGGTATAAGAGACCAAGAAGAGTGTCATTGGCTACTTCTTTGGATGTCATTGTGAGGTCCATCGAAAGTGCCCAAGGGGAATTGATTTCTATTTCTAACTACAGGGAAAGAATATTTGAGAACTACAACACTAGATTGGATACAAACCAAGTCATAGACTTGGGTATTTCAAAACTACAACCATTGTCTATTTTTAGGGATCCTCGAAATTCAAAAGAAGTACCTATGAACAAAAAAATCATTTGTATTGAATGGTGTATCCATCCTCAGATTAGTCCAAACTATATGGATAGGTGGTATATGGTATTTGATAAACCTCCTTGCAATAATAGGGAGGTTCCCTTATGTTTTTTGAGAAAATTATGGGCTGAATTGTTTTTTGGTTTGCATGTCAACTACTTTGAGATGAGTAAGTTACACGGGTGCTTCATGGGTCTGCACAAGACCGAGAGCCTATCAGGAATGATCCCATGTTAGATCCTTGTCCCCCCAAGTAAAGGATTGACCCCCTGCCCAACATCCTCTTGTTGCAAAGAGTTTGCAACAAGTACAACGAACTATTTCATCATTGACCTGGAGCCTAGTGCAACATTGAAACTTTGTTGGACTCTCTCGAAAGGAGGTGCCTACTGATGTCATCGATAGAGAGGTCAGAGCTTCACCTTGCATAGTATATTTTATTGAGGAGATGCAACATGGGAATAAAAATCATCCATGTGAACCTCACAGATGCTTGAGCTGCGGGAAAACCTATTATGGGCCTATGGAGGCTAGTGGACAACATAGATTCATGAAGGAGTTTAGTATCTTAGCCATCACTATGTTATTCATCGTTATATATTTATTTTGTATTTAGTGTATTTATATCGAGATTTTATTATATGTTGTTTTTTAGTTATTATGTTCATTTAGGAGACCCTTTATGCTCATGGATGCATCAATGCATATCTCCACCACTAATGCAACAATAGAGGAATTCATCTCATTGGGTGTAACCCATACATAGGTATGTGTCACATTTGATAAATTCACCATATACATTTCTTTATTTTATGGCATCCTCAAATTTTTAGTGTTCTTTTGTTTCTATAGGATGTGGGACCAAGCAATGTCAGGGAATTTCCATCTGGGATGGACAAGCCACCTGCATCACATGTATCATGTGTAGAGTTAAATATCATTTAAATCTCAAGTTTGTTGTCTTTATGTTTTTAAATTTTACTATTTGGTACTAATAGTTCAATATTATTAATATGTATGTAGGTTGTAGATCTATTCACTAGTTATAGTACTCTTGCACTCCCTAGGCACCTAGGGTTTTCTTATGGGTTAGCTTACTCTAGGCCAAGGGAGTTTTCATCACTTGTATAGTTGTGGGGGTCCATCCCTACCCACCCCCATCATCTGTCGTATTCCATAAATCATTAGTGGATTCACCTGCAGTCCACCCATTTACATAACCTCTTCCATCACATCTAGCCACAATGGATGCACCCATATGCCAACCACCCCCACCACCATTTCCATTGGCCCCATTGATCTAGCTTACCTCAGAGTAGCTTGTATATCTGAGCACTCCACCTACCAGTGAATCTCCATTGAGGCCTGAGATATTCGTGGTGAGATAATGTATTGATGATAATATTTTGTGTATCACGAATTTTATTTTGTGCATACTTGTTTACTTTTCTTGATTTGATCCTTGTAACTAAGGCAAAGTGGCATCATTGAGAGATTGGGTTCTCGAAGGAGGGTAACACCCTCACAATTTTCAGTAGCATATGCGGTGACTTCTCTTAGGTTGAATTACAAAGTATCATTTTGTATGTATTTTAATTCATTGAGGAAAAATAATCATAACAATGTTTTTTCTTTGTGCAATCTCCAAAGCGATGAAGCACGCCTAGGCCCAGAACCACTCAAGGTGTTTTCTTAAGAAAGAGAATAAAAATAGATTTTCAAGATGCTCCTGAGGGTGGCAAGGATTCACTGGTAAATGATTGACCAATTACTATCATTTTGTATATAGGCTACCATATGGTTGTTTGCCATGTTAGGGCACTTGCTTCCATTTTGTATATTAGGAATGAGGTTCCATTTTGTAAAAAAATGTACAATTTAGATGATGTTGAATATATATATATATCATGTCATTTTTTTATGAATCTCATTGTTTTTGCATTTTATGTTGATGAATGTATGGATTTCAAATTGTTTGAATTTCAAAGTGTATGAATTTTATGTGTGTGAATGTATGATTTTTTTCTAAAAGTGATTATAAATACTTGTGTTACGCATTAACAAATATATTATGGTGGAAAATATTTTTAAGTGCTAAATCCATAAGTAGTTAAGGGTTCTCATTACCTAAATTTGACAAAAGGTTGAAGTCCCATCCTAGTTAAGACTCCAAGAACCAATAATAACAACCATGTAGGATAACATAATCACAATAGGTATAAGAAAGTTAAAACCTAACAATACTCTATCCAAAATGAGTTCACAATAAAGCATCACATCAAATGAAAACATACCTCAAATTCTCCATTAAGCTTGCCAAAATGTTGTGAAATGTATCCCAAGAAAATTTCCAACATATAACACTATTTAAGTGATTTATATGATGAAATGTTAATTTTTGTAAATGTCACTTTTTGTAAATTCCAACTCAAACATCATCACCAATCACATTGATTGGTCAAATATTAGGGATATAAATGGAGAACTCTTAAAGGGTGTGAAATATATAATTAAATCTATAACCAGGAGCTATGTAGAACTCCTAAGTAACAATGGCTAACACATTTGATAGTGTTGATTTAGATTAGTCAATATTTGATGAGTGGAAAGAGAAGGGAAAAGTATCTGTCTCTTAGTGAGTTGAGATTGATATGGGTAGGGAATGCATTTCCTCCAGCATCAGTAAAGTTAAACTAATTTCCAATGCATTGTTCACACTTGGGTGGAATTGTTGGATGCTGATGGTCGATGGACAAGGCACCAAATCACTCAAAGTTGATGGATGAAACTTGATTCCACATTAAAGTACCACTTTCAAGGAAATTATCATATACAAAATAGGATGCCTCAAAATTAATAAAACATCATCATCATCATCATCATCATCATCATCATCAT
>ML778674.1:221773-237586 GCA_009831015.1 Picea engelmannii
TCAGGTTCATGCTGCATTTGTCGTTGTAGGTCGGACAAGCTCTGCAGTAGAACTGCATTAATTTCGGTTTGCTTTTCTTGTTCTTTCATCATCCTTTCATTATCAGCCTTGCAGCTTTGCAATTCGACCATGAGACTCCTCACGGTCTCAGCTAAGTCTGTAGGGGTTCCTACTGCTCTTCTTTCGTGAGACTCCTCGACTCTATTGTGGGAGCCTTCTCCCACCTCTTGATGAGTCACCATATACTGCGTTTGTAGATTCCCGCGGTTGATCGTCCGCTTAAATGTGAAGAAAAACGCTGGGTATTAGTCAATAATTAAATATATTTCATAATTTGTGCATAATTCCATAATTCTTTCACATGCATACATAGTCGGGTGTTCATATTCCAAGTTTTTAATCCTGGATAAGATAGCTAAGTCAGGGGATACTCCTCATAGGAGTGTTTCGTACGAGCTTTATGCGCGACTGGTGTGACTGGTGCATGAGCCCAGTCAGGCCGAGTGTTGTAACCATGCTCTGATACCACTTTGTAACACACCCACTATCGTAATTTAAAAAAAATTTTGGGTTAATCTCCCACAAATGAGAAATCTCCACAAACCGGCATTAGCAAAATGCCAATCCCTGGTTCAATATCGGGATTCGGGGTTTCTAAGGTTAAAACTCATTCACCCCTATGACTCGCGATCCTCCGAATTCCGATGCGCTCCTCACGCATTAGCTCCCCAGGCCAAGCCTGTGGTTCACTGCCTTTACGGTCGTGGTCTTATCTCCTTTCGGGGCAACTCCTATCGGAGTTTCGGGATTTCCGATGTCGCAATTCACGAGTCCTCAGAACTCACGATTCTCTGATCCCCGATATGCCCCTAACGCATTAGCCCTCTAGGCTAGCGTCATTCTCATGTGACCTGCTACCATATGTTCACAGCTTCTATAGCTACCCATCGGGGTTTCGGGGTTTATGATATCGCGATGCACAAGCCTTCGCAAATTCCGATTCCCCGATCCCCGATGCCACTTGGCATGGACTCACGGCTAAGCTTGATCTTCTGACATCTGTCCCTTGTTCTGGCACCTATGGCCCACACTCCTTATGATGGCGTGGAGTGACACCTGTCCTCCACTAAAGTGTTATGACTAGGGGACCGTCGCGTTTCGGGATTTCGTGATTCCTTCTGTCGTGAGTTTGTTGTCATCGAGAATCCCGAATTGCCGAACCCCGATCCCTCGGGATCCTCTGACACGTGTCCTCGTCATGAACGGCTCAGATCTCATCGGGAAGTCGTGGATCGCGATTTCCTGTTGCACAACTTCCTTACCATCGAAAACTCCGATGAACAAAGCTCCGAAGGCACCCGATCCCTTGCCACCTGTCCTCGCGGATGGACGACCCAGATTGATTCTCGAGATTTCGGGACTTATGAAGTCCTGGTTCTCATGGCCTCGAGAACTCCGAATTTCCGATGCGTCAAACTCCGATAGCGCCTTGATATCCTACACCTGTCCCTCATATGGATGACTTAGATCCTATCGGAAAATCGCGGATCGCGATTCCGGATGGCAAGAGTTCTATGTATTCAAAAACCCCGATATGCCGAACTCCGACTCTCTGGGATCCTCTGCCACGTGTCCCTGCTGTTGGACGACTCAGATCCTATCGGGAAATCACGTATCGTGATTTCAATCTGTAACAGTTCTATACTCCCTAAATCTCCGATGGTAAGAATCCCGACGCCGCCCAAACGATGACACGTGTCCTTCCGAGATCAACGACTAGGACTCTTCTTCTGCACACTAGAGTTTAACTCTGACGCATCTTCTCGAGATATGATGGTTGTTGGGGGTATGATCTAAAATACGACGGTTCAGATCATTTCCTCGCATGCCTACCCTTGCGCTTAACCCCTACGCAACTTCTTTAGATCCAACAGCTGGGGGGTAGTTGAACCGAGATCTAACGATCCAGATTCGTTCTTTTGGGTCTTGGATTTTGCGATCCCAATTTCTCGTTGCTCACGATGGTATAGGGAAAAGGGGCAAGGTATGTAACACCTACGTTACTCTCGTAAATATAATGGTCATGGATGACTATGGACCCTCCGACGAGATCTCGTCCGTCGACTTATTTATCACACAACACTACTATCTTGGAACCTCAATAGGATCGTTCTTCCTCGTACAGGGTTAATAAGGCCTGTGCGTTCAAATCCTTATTCTGGGTTCTGGGTGAACCTTTTCGAGGAGGGAATCTCTGTGAAGAGATCCTTACCGGGTCGTTCCCGGGAGCAGATAAAGGAAGACAAGTTCCCGAGGGCAACTGGGCATGGTTAGCTTCATTTTATTGACGTAATTCATGCATGATACCCTTTGTAATAAGCATATATCAACTTATTTGTATCAAACACTACGCGGACACTCGTATGCCGTAATTATTCACAATTTCACAAGTTCTATGAGCTAACATCTACTCCATATTAACAATTGTTGTACAGACAATTCCTTCACATGAAACATTTACAATTCCACAGTCCATGAATATATGTGACAGCATACAAATTTCAGAATGCAATATAAAAACACTTATCAGAAATAACTTCAGCAATGGAAGCGACTGCTGAGAGGGGTGCTCGTTTCCACCCAACCGTAGGCGTAGTGACTCCTACTGGATTTACCACTAGCCACCCCCGAGATGAGACCACGATTTCCTGAGGCCTGCGTCTCTCGGTCCGCCAGTGCCCAGGAGCGAAGGTTGCAATCCTTCCTCTCTGCGATCACTCACTCTGTGTAAAATTTGCCAGAGTTCCCCTCGCGTCTCCCCCCGCTCAATCGTTTCAGCCATACGCCTTATCCTCTCACGAGGTTGCATGTGGCATGATTACCCGTGCACTGGTCAGTCATGATGGCTCTACGGACAGGTGGGTCACCTTCCCATCCGTCATCAAGCCATCAACCTACCAGCCTGCAAGGCATTTATTACAGGGCTAGTGAGCCGCTTTTGGTTCTCCGGTCCAGTGGAGTCCAAATACGGTCTTTAATCCTTGGTGGAAGTTAACGCCCCTTTTTCAGGTGCCTTCCACCACCATCGTGGTCTCTATTCCGCACATCCCCTCTCAGCAGTTCTGCAATAAATTCAAACTGTCATTTACATTCATTGACCTCTTCCTGCAGGTCCATTTACATCACATATTCATACTTATGAGTTTTGCCATAGTCCTTGGCCAGTTCAGTTATATTTACAATCTGGGGGAAACAGGGTGTTACAACATGCCATGCCATGCCATACCTTACCTTGACATGCCCTTCCATGGCATGTCATGCCTTGTCAAGCCATTCCATGGCATGCCTTACCTTGCCATGACATGCCATTAAATTCCTTGCATTGTCATTCCATGCCATTCCTTTCCAAGACGTGCCATGTCATGTCGTGCCTTTCCATGACATGCCATTGCATGCCTTGCCTTTCCATTCCATTTCCATGCCATGCCATTTCCTTTCCATTTTCATGCGTTTCCAAGCCATGCCATTTCCAAGCCTTTCCATGCCACCGTGGTGCCTTTTCATACCATGCAATGGAATTTCATTTCCATTCGATGTCATTTCCATTTCCATGTCATGTCATTTCCATTCCATTTCCATGCTTTTCCAAGACAATAAATTACATTAACTAAGTTCAAACAAGTAAATAGGAAGTCACAAACAACACAAATCAATAAGGGAACTATAGTTGTTATAAAACTTGTGAGTAAGATGTTTAACTTCAACAATATGACAGGTTATAATAGGAAAAATATAACAACACTTGAAATAAGTAATCACACAATTAAAGGAGGCTGAAAATGCAAGCCTAAACTAGGGTTTAGATAAAAAATGATTTCTGAAATGGAAGATGGCACATAACAATCCTTAAATATTCAAGTACATCAAGCCCAAAATAGGTGAAAATTATGACAAAAATGTAATAAAAGGGTAAGTCCTAACAAGATAGCAAGTCTGGAAATTGAGGGCAAGTCCTAAACTAACCATCAAGTTTAGAGTTTCAATACAAGGTTAATTCAAGAAGAATATAGGATATCATGAAATATCACCACTTTGATAAAACTTTTATTTAATACATTCAAGAAATAATCATCACCGGCTTTGAAAGAGAACTTACTAGGTAAATCAATGATCATCCATGATATCCTAACCATAAATCATCCACAAAACCTGAAACATGGATATAAAGTATATTCATAGTTGTGAAACATGAATTACCATAATTAATAATATTTACATATAAAGGGATGCCACTAAATAGGTTTATGTTCCATCCTTATGGTGTAGTCTCATTATATTATTGATCCATAATTTCTTTTGGATTGCATGGAAAACAACATAACTTCGAGGCCTTATTTAAAATCAAAGAAATAAAAACTAATCTAAGATCAACTCAATAAATTTTATAAAAAGATATAGCATGTGCATCGAGACCTAGACCTAGACCTAGACCTATACCTAGACCATGCCTTTCCTTTCCATGTAGAACTACACCTACACCTACACCTATACCTTTCCTTTCCTTTCCTTTCCAATACATGTCTTTCCTTTCCATGCCATGCCTTTCCATGCCTTGATTTTCCATACCATGCCTTTCTATACCATGCCTTTCCTTTCCATACCATTCCATTCCATGTCTTGCCTTGTCATGCCATGCCTTGCCATGCCTTTCCTTTCCATCTCATGCCTTGCCTTTCCTTTCCTTTCCTTTCCATTCCATTCCATGACATGCCATGCATTTCCTTGCCTTTCCATGCCATGCCATGCATTACCTTGTCATGACATGCCTTGCCTTACCTTGCCATGCCATGCCATGCCTTTCCAAGACATGCCTTTCCTTTCCATGCCATGCCTTGTATTTTCTTTCCTTGTGATTCCATGCCCTGCCTTTCCATTCCATTCCATGCCTAGACTTGTGATTCCATGACATGCTATGCATTTCCTTTCCATTCCATGCCTTGCCTTGTCTTCACTTTCCATGCCATGGCATGGCATGCCTTCCATTTCCTTCACTTTTCTTTCCATGCCTTTCCATGCCATGTATTACCTTCTCATGCCATTCCATGCCATGCCCTGAAATGCCTTTCCTTGCCTTTCCATTCCTTGTCTTGCCTTTCCTTGCCAATCCATGCATTTCCTTTCCATGCCATTCCATGCCATTCCACGCCTTTCCTTTCCATTCCATGCCATGTCTTTCCTTCACTTGTCATTCCTTGCCTTTCCATGCCTTGCCTTTTCATTCCATGCCATGTCATCGAATTCCATGCCTTTCCAAGCCATGTCATTCCATGCCTTGTCTTGCCATGGCATGCCATTGCATGCGTTACCTTTCCATTCCATTTCCATGATTTTCCATGTCATTCCATGCCATTTCCATGTCTTTCCATTCCATGCCATGTAATTCCATTGTCATGCCATTTCCATGCCATTGGTATGCCTAGCCAAGCCATGCCACGCCATTTCCATGTGTTTCCAAGTCAAAAAAATGATATTAAATAATTTTAAACAAGTCAATGGGAAGTCCCAAACACCTCAAATCAATAAGGAAACTATAGTTGTTATAAAACTTGTGATTAATATGTTTAACTTCAACAATATGACAAGTTACAACATGACAAATAAATATAACAACCCTTAAAGGGATTATAATAATTAATAGTATTTACATATAAAGGGATGTTAGTAAATAGGTTTTTGTTCTATCATTATGGTGTAGTCTCATTATACTATTGATCCATAATTTCTTTTGTATTACTTGGAAAACAACATAACTTAAAGGCCTTATTGATCCATTCCTTGCCTTTCCATGTCATGCCATTCCATGCCATGCCATGCCTTGCCTTTCCATTCCTTTCCTTTCCATGTCATGTCATTCCATTCCATGCAATGCCTTTCCTTTCCATGCCATACCATGCATTTCCATGACATGCCTTGTCTTTCCATTCCATGATTTTTCTTGTCTTGCCTTTCCAATCCATACATTGTCTTACCCTACCATGCCTTGCATTACCTTTCCTTTCCATTCCATGCCTTTCCTTTCTATTCCATTCCATGCCATGCCTTTCCTTGCCATGTATTTTATTTCCTTGCCATGCCATGACTTTCCTTCCCATGGCATGGCATGCCCTACCACATATTTAATTTCCATGCCTTGTCTTGCCTTGCCATGCCATTCTATTCCATATCATGCTTTTCCTTGTGTTTCCTTTCCATGCCATGCATTTCCTTGCCTTTCCATGTAATGTCGTGACTTGTCATGCCATGCCTTGCCTTACCTTCCCATGCAATGCCTTACCTTACCTTTCCATTCCATTCATTTCCTTTCCAATCCATGCCTTACCTTCCCATTCCATGACATTCCATGCCTTTCCATGCCATGCTTTTCCTTTCCATGTCATGCCATGCCATTCCTTGCCATGCCTTGCCTTTCCATTCCATGGCTTGCCTTCCCATGCATTTTATTTAATTTCCTTTCCATGCCATGCCATCCCATGCTTTGTCTTACTATAATGGGTTTTAGCTAGTGGGGTCCCTCCACTATCATTCTATTTACTGGAAGACCATTTATTGGGGGATCTCCAGAACTAGGGTTTTGCTCAGTGAGACATATTTCAATTTATGAACAACAAGTTGATTTTCGAGAAGACTGTGTCGGGTGATATTGGGTAGTGTGGTCGTGTGGGCCTTGGAAAAATAGACTTGTGGGAGGTTACATAATTTTTTATGCTACTCGGTTTGGATTTTATGCCCCTGGACCAAATTTTTGACATGTCCTTGAATGGCTTGAGGAGGCTAGTTGCAACTTGTGATAAAACTTGAACCCAAAATAGGATGAATGAATCTTCGGTTGCATTGGATGGGCACTAGGTTTAATCTAGTGTGTCCCCTCCATTGTCATCCCATTGACCGAAAAATAGTTTGTTGGAGGATATTCGACACAAGGGTTTTCTCAATGAGGCATAGTGTAATTTATGAACACGAGGTCAATTTTCAAGAACACTGTGTCAAGAAATTGTGGGTAGTGTGGTCGCATGGGGCTTGAAAAAACAAATGTGCGAGAGCTTAAAAAACTTTGTTATGCTGCTCCATTTGATTTTAATCCCCTTGACCAATTCTTTGACATGTCCCTGAATGGCTTGAGAAGGTGAGCTGCAACTCATGATAAAACTCAAACCGAGACTCGAATGGATGAACAGTTGGTTGCATTGGATTTGAGGAACCAATTTTTATTTAGTGGGGCCCCTCCACTATAATTTTGTTTCCCAGATAACCATCTATTAGAGGATCTCCGACACTAGGGTTTTGCTTAGTTCTTATTACATATGTTTGAAAGTTTAACACCTTTTTAGGATAAACATGGCAAGGCATGGCATGGAAATGAAAGGTATTTCAATGCATGGCATGGAATGACATGGCAAGGCATGGAAAGGAAAGGAATGGCAAGGCATGGGATGGCATGGAAAGGAAAGGAAATGCATGGAAAGGAAAGGCAATGGCTTGGAAAGGAAAGGCATGGCATGGAATGGAAAGGAAAGGCATGTAATGGAGAGGAAAGACATGGCATGGAAAGGCATGGCATGTATGGAAAGGAAATGAAATGCATGGAACGACATGGCATGGAAAGGCAAGGAAAGACATGGCATGGCAAGGAAAGGCATGGCTTGGAAAGGCATGGCTTGGAAAGGCAAGGCATGAAATGACAAGGGAAGGGAATGTATGGCATGGAAAGACAATGGAATTCATGGCATAGCATGGTAAGGAAGTGCATGAAAATGCATGGCATGGAAAGGAAACACATGGCATGGCATGGCATGGCATGACAAGGAAAGGAATGGCATGGAAAGGAATGTCATGACAAGGAAAAAAAAGTGAAGGAAAGGAAATGCATGGCATGGAAATGCATGACATGACATGGAAAGGAAAGGCATCATATGGAAAGGAAAGACATGTCAAGGAAAGGCATGGCATGGAAAGGTAAGGCATGGCATGGCATGGATTGGAAAGTGAAGGCAAGTGAAGTCATGGAATGGAAAGATAAGGCATTTCATGGAAAGTGAAGGCAATGCAAGGCATGCCATGGAAAGGAAAGGCAAGGGATGGAATGGAAAGGCATGAAATGGCATGGCATGGCATGACAAGTGATATAAGTCAAGGCATGGAATGACATGGCATGGAAAGGTAAGGAATGGCATGTAAAGGCAAGGCATGGAATGCCGAGTGAACAAAATGAAAGGCATAGAGTTGAATGGCATTGAAATGCATAACATTGCATGGAATTCCTAGGAAAGGCATGCTATGGAAAGGCAAGGCATGGCTTGGCATATAAAGTGAAGGAAATGAAAGGGATGTCATGGAAAGTGAAGGGAATTCAAGGCATGGCATGACATGGCATGGAAAGGAAAGGAATGACATGGAAAATGAAGGAAATGAAAGGCATGGCATGGCATGGCATGGAAAGGAAATGAATGGAATGGTAAGGAATGACATGGCATGGCATGGAAAGTGAATGAAAGGAAAGGAATGACATGGAAATGCAAGGCATTGTATGGCATGGCATGAAAAGTGAAATAAAGGTAAGGCATGGAATGGAAAGGCAAGGCATGGCATGGCATGAAATAGAACATAAAGACATGGCATGGAAAGGAAATACAATTCAATCCATTGAAAGGCACAGTATGACAAGGAAAGGAAAGGCATGGACATACAAGATCACAATAATAACCATAAAATGAAGCCAAAATTTCAATAATTCATGAATCTGAAATATTTTTTCAATTATTCCTTTTACATACCTATTTTCATTCAAGTATACCATCGGGATTACTTCTAATAGTAATCATCTCCATTAAATTCTCATTCTCAAAGTAAGGTAATAAGTATCGTACCTTTGATGAGTTCTTACTTAACATTATTTGTAGTTGGAGGTTTGTACCAACAACCAAGTTTGTAAAGTGGTATATGAATTCACTTGGTCTATAATATTGAAATACATAACCACCTTTATTTTGTGTTCTTTCATACTGTGTCATATATTCTCATTTAATAACCATCGAACAAATTGAAAATTAAGTGCCTTGAAGTTTGTTACTGCTCGCATAAGGGTCTACATTCCCTCTGAGCAACATGCTAGCCAAAAATGAGTGCCCCATTCATTACCTATTGGGGAAAAAACTGTATATATGTTCCGTGCAAAAATTGGAGTGCCAACACATGAGTCCACTAAATGACCAAAGCCTAAAAGATTGATGTCAGTTATTCAAAATTTAATAGAAGGTTTCGACAAACCTGGTAGTACGATATCCAAGACAAGATCATAATCTGATAAAATACATGATTGGTCCTCCTCCAACTGGGATAATTCCATGGTTATACAATGACCAATGGGATGTGATACAAGATCCTATCTATCAACCCTGTCAGGTGATTCGCAATAATCCCATTCATTACTACTACATGGACCACAGAAGAAAGAGAGTTTTCTCATCCATATTTCAAATATTGCATTGTCTAATGTTCTAACTAAAAGAAATACAAGAGTGCCCTAGATTGTTTTGAATTCATACCACTCTGATGGATATACATCAAACACCTCCAAAAAATATCTGTGTACATGTCCTTTCTTGTGTGATTGGTCTTCATGAGTTCTTGTTCCCTTTCCCATTACTGAAGAACACCATTAAACAATGGATTTCACATCTCGAATGAGGGAAGTAGTTTTCAACTTTATTTCTTACTTGCATATTTTTATGCATGCACCTGCTCCATCAGTATCCCCTTTCCTATGCCCAGACTCAAAATAGTTCCAAATGTGCGGTACCTTGATTTTTTTCTGCAACATACAATCTCACTGAAATACACGATCATTTTTTAACCGGCCTACACAACCATCTGACCAAATCCAGTGTTGATCCATTTGTATGTTCTTCTCCTTATGGTGATTGTAAAAAAAATGAAAACAATGTTGTACATAGGCTAAGTCATGGAACTTATCATCTCTTATGTAGAAGTGATACTCGTTCAATATAACTTTGTTTTCTTTGTTACTATTTGGCCCATGCTTGTATGTGATATGGACCATTATGATGACCTATTGTGAGTGATAATATTGTCTTTGAATCTCATTTTTCAGTTGAAGGGTATATTTCTCAGCAAAATAAACCATTGATAACATTTTACCAATGAGAAATATATCTTTGCAAATTCTAAAATGCTTTTCCTACCATCGAGCCACATGAACATGTTGAACATATTATCGTTTATTTTCGACAAAGTCCTTCATGGAGTTACATAATTGTACCTGGGAAGTTACCAATTGTATCTTTTTTCTTTCCTTTCCTCCATCAATATCATATGCGACATATTTAAGACTTTCAAGGGAACGTCCTTCCTTCTCAATTCATAATAATCACTTACATGGATGCACTTGATCAGTAATGCCATTCCACTCCACCTGGGGCATGCCCCATATAAGCAATTTTTTTTATAACATGTACAATCCTCTGGCCTTGTACACAATATGTTGTGAATAAAGTCTCTAGATGACAATAATGACAATATAACTAAGCATTCCTTCAAAAAGGTGTTATGAAAAGCACAAAATATATATATATGTGTCATAATAATAACCATACTTAGTGTGATATCTACAACAACAAGTGTTACGAATTATGTTTATTGAACATACAAAGGCTTGCATTTATGGAAATATATTTAGCCCAAGTTAAGTGTACTATGTAATGTCTTGAATCTCTCATACAATTTTGTTTTTGTAATGTCAAGAAAGTGTTTAATATGGGATTCACGGTCCCTATATCCCCTTCTTAATTTTAGTACATATTTTTGTTGGAAGAAGGCCTAGTGTTCTCATGCCAGAAATCATCTACTAGTCCCTTAACTGCTCCAAATAACTTCATGTAAGAACAATATAGCCTACTAGTGAAGGCCCACAAATGTGATGGCCACCTGTTTCGATGCTATCTCGTCTATGAGAATATTTTCTAAGGGTTTTTACATTGAATTTCATGAGATGAGAGGTTTGTTGTAGAAAATGATGTTTTCTTATGATCTTACTGACAATTTATTGTCACAAGACACATCGAGATACATTGTTGTATTTAGAATGAGATTTCTTAACAATTCTTTGAAAAACATCTACAAGGTTTCTAAAAATACGATGACTTATTCCTAAACTTTTCACTATTTTAATGCCTAAAATTATTCTAATATTAGTCAAACCTCTCGAATTTAACAAAGCCAAAAGTAATTGACATTTAGTAGCATCGAATTTTGGTTCAAAATATTATTCAATTATTTTATAAGAATGATAACAAATAGTACGGTTATGTAACTTACCTTCAAGTGATTGTATACCACTTTCATCAACCTAGATGGGCTTATGAGTTCTTTGCCTCACATTGCTCAATCTAGGTAGGGACAATGAACCCCTATTCTATCACTCTTGACCTCACTATTGTGGAGTTAACAATTTTTCATTTCTTTCTGCTTCAATCACTGGAAGATAAAATTTGGGAGGAGAGTGGATATGGGATTGAATAGTTTCTATAACATTTGATTGTCCAACAAGAGGTTGTGTCCAACAAGAGGTTGAACAACAAGAACTCCTTCAGCATAATCATGTGCACCAGTTACCTCTCTAATTTCATCCATTGTATAATCAGATCCAAGCAAGTCCTCCATCATCTGGTCATCCAAAATAAGTTGTCTTGATGAGATAATGCATGGATTAGTATCTATTGAACTTTTGTTCTTTGCATGTGGTGATGGAGGAGAAACAACAATGACATCTATTCTGCTAGAAATTGGATTTCCCTCTTTTGAATGCCTATGCTTTGACATACATAAATTTTTCTTTTCTCTTTCTTCTTCTACCTTTTCAATCAGTTTCTCTTTCCTCAAGGAATTTCTTTCTCAAATATGTCGGTTCCCCATGTTTAAAGAGAAAACTTGTCTTCCAAGCACCCGACCACAAATTTGTCTTGGAATTACACAAGAAGGCATAACTAACAATTCCAACACCAAGTGGACAAATTTATTTTTATATTACAAAATAAGACACAACTAATAATTCCAATTCCAATTGGACAAATTTATCTTGGTATTACACAAGAAGAAACAACTAATAGTTCCAATTCCAATTGGACAAATTTGTATTGGTAATAAACAACTAACAATTCCAATTGAAAAAATTTCTCTTGGTATTACATAAGAAGACACAACTAACAATTCCAATTGGAAAAAATTTTCTTGGTATTACACAATAAGACACAACTAAAAATTTCAATTGGACAAATTTGTCTTGCAATTCCAAGAAGACACAAGAAGACACAACCAACAATTCTAATTCCACTTTGAAAAATTTGTCTTCCCATTCTTCCCACAATTGTATTGCAATAGCACACAGTTGTCTTTGAATTAAACAACAAGACTAACATAACAAAAACTTGTCTGTGCACGTTATTTTTGTGTGCATATTTTGGGCATGGAGATGTCGGGCTTGAGATAGTTGAGGTACAATAGTGTGCATGGAAAAAAAAAATTCCCAACAAAACACGTGCGCATTTCTAAAACGTGTGTGCACTAAAGCACGTGCCTACTCTAGGAATGTGCACACATTCTTGTTGGGCATGGATGAGCGACAATCACAAGGATTTCAAGTAACACTAGAATATGCATTCTCTAACATTTATTATAGATGAAAAATATTTATAGGGGTTTGGGGACAATTAGGACCTAAGGGCTTAGGAATGAAAGTCTTTTGAAGAATAAAGCAATGGTTGGAGGACCAAGATGTGGGTGATGTGGGTGAAAACATTGTGGGGCCTTTAACAAGAGGTATATGAATAGTGAAATTAGGTCTCTAGTGTGGATGGGGTTAAGGGTTGAGTATCGGTTATCCCTAGGCTTAGATGGAGATAGGGGGTTCTAGGTCATGGTCTAGGTCATGTTCATGGTATGGGTCTAGGTTAGGGTCTAAGTCTAGATCTAGATCTATGTCATAGTATAGGTCATGGTATAGTTCTATATCTAGGTCTATGTCATGGTATACTTCATGGTCATCATATAGGTATAGGTCATGGTCTAGGTCTAGTTCTAAGTCAAGGCTATTTCTTTCCTTGTGATGTAGGGAAGGGGGGGTGGAGAGAGAGGAATAAAGAGAGTGTGAGAGAGGTAGAGGGGAAGACAAAGAGAGTGTGTGAGAGTGAGGGTTAGGGAGACAAATAGGGCGGGTAGAGATAGAGATATTGAGAGGAAAGGGGGAGAGAAAGGGAAGGGGGGTTAGATAGAAAAAAATAGAGAAAGGTGGGGAGAGTGGGGGAGAGAGAGGGATGGAGATATAGGGAGTGAGAGAGCAAGGGTTAGATGCAAGAAGTAAAGAGAGAAGGGGGTAGAGATGGATTGTTTGATAGTGTTATAGGGTGGGAGAGGAAGACCAACAAAGGGGTAGAGAGAGAGGGAGGTGGGAGAGATATGGTAGATGTAGCTGAGAGAGAAGAGAGATACTGGGAGGGAGGGGTAGAGAGGGAGGGAAGAATGGGTAGAGAGAGAGAGTTTGTGAGAGTACATGTAGATAATTGTGTTGTCACACATAATCGAGGGAATCTCGAACACCGATTGCGAAACAAGGATAGATATTCCATATAAATAATATTGAATCCACTAAAAGATTATGCTGATATTAAAATAAAAAAGTAGAATCAACATACCATAATAATCATTAAACCATGTGAAATCATTATTAAACCATAGGTGAATGGTCATATCCATAAAATATCATTATTAAACAAGAGGTATAGGAATATTGAGCTTAGGGCTTGCGTCTGGAGAGTGTTAAGGGTAGAGTATAGGTTATGCCTAAGATTAGATGTAGCTAGGGGGTCTAGGTAAAGGTCTAGGTCTAGGTCATGGTATAGTTCATGCTCATGTTCATATAAGTACTCTTATAAGTACTCCATTAGAATAAGAATAAAAAATAACACTCACCTTACAGAGAGGCTACATTTATTTGTTGCACATATTTGTTATTCGTTGTGATCCCTGCCTCTCCTTTAGATGGACAAAGAGAGAGGGAGGTAAAACTATGGGAAAAGAGAAGGAGGCAAGGAGGGAGAGAGAAAGTGGGGAATAGAGGGAGTGACAATGGAACTAATAATGAGGATAGAGAGAAACAAATGGTAGATGCAGGAAATAAAGAGAGGAGAGATAGTGGGAGGGAGGGGGAGAGAGATGGAGGAGGGGGGTAGATAGAGAATGTGAAAGTGTGAGAGGGGGGATAGACACAGAGTGTTTAAGTGTGTGATAGGGATGGAGAGGTTGACAAGGAAAGGAGAGAGAGAAAGAGAGAGAGAGAGGGAGAGAAGGATAGAAGGGGGGGAAAAAGAGGTAAAGGGAGAAATGGGCGAAGTGTAGGGGAGAGAGAGGAAGTGGGATACAAAATTAGGGGCAGAGAGGGATAGATATATGAGAGATCTAGGGGAGAGATAGTGGGAGGGAGGGGGTATAGAGAGAGAGAGAGCGATGAGGAGGTAGAGAGAGAGTGAGACTAAGTGTTAGAATAGGGGGCGAGATAGAGGGAAGGGGAGCAAGAGGGATATAAAGAGAGAAATGGGGAGAGAGTAGAGGAGAGAGAGGGAGGGGGATACAATGAGAGAGAAATAGAGGGGGATATAGAGTGACGGGGAGAGAGGAGTACATGAAAGAGAGTTAAGGGGGGTATGGATATAAGTGGAGAGAGCCAACAAGAGTAGAAGAGAGATTGAGATTAATATGGAGAGATAGAGGGATAGGGTAGAGAGATATGGAGGAGGGAAAGAAGGGGAAGGAGGGAGAGAGATAGGAAGAGAAGAAGAGAGGTCGATAGTGATATGGAGAGAGATAGACAGGGAGGTAGAATGAGAAAGAGAGAAAGAGGGGTAGAGAGAGAGTGAGAGTGAGACTAACAACAAGGAGAGAGAGAGAGGGGGGGGGTATAGGGGGAGAGAGGGACAAAGGGGAAGAGGGAGGGGGAGAGAGATAGAGAGAGAGGGGGGGAGGGAAAGAGGAGAAGGGAGAGAGGGGAGAGAGGGAGGGAGAGACGAGGGAGAGAAATATATGGAGGGAGAGAGAGAGAGGGAGAGAGTAAAAGATGGGGGATGTAGAGAGGGATTGGATGTGAGAGTGTGAGGCATGGTGAGTCGAGGTCTAGGTCTAGATCTAGGTCTTGACATGCCTTTGCATGTATAGGTCAAGGGAATTTCTTTCCTTGCCATGCATTACCTTGCAATGGACCAAACTTGATAGTGTTTGAGAGTGTGAGAGGGAGAGAGAGGAAGACAAAGAGGGGAGGTAGAGAGTGAGTGTTTTAGAGTGTAGGAGGGAGAGAGAGGAATACATAGTCGGGGGATAGAAGGTGTGTATGCAGGAGTGTGGGAGGGACAGAGAGGAATAAAAAGAGGGAAGGTAGAGAATGAGTGTGTTAGAGTGTGGGAGGGAGAGAGACAAAGACATATAAGTGGGATAGAAAGTGTGTGTGTGAGAGTGTGGGAGGGAGATAGAGGAATACAAAGAGGGGAGGTAGAGAGTGAGTTTGTTAGAGTGTGGGAAGGAGAAAGAGGAAGATATAGAGGGGGTATATAAAGTGTGAGAGAGAGAGTGTTCAAGGGAGACAAAGCAAGGCATAGAATGTAAATAAAGAGAGTGTGTGAGAGTGTGAGAGGGAGAGAGTGGGGTAGAGATAGAGGTAAATGTAGGAGAGAGGGGTAAATATAGGAGAGATAG
>ML778674.1:238038-248661 GCA_009831015.1 Picea engelmannii
AAGACAAAGAGGAGGGGTAGAGAGAGAGTGTGTGTGAGAGAGGGAGGGAGAGAGAGACATAGAGAATTGGTAGAGAGAGGGATAATGAGAGGAAGGGAAGTAGGGAGGGAGACATAGAAATGGGGGTAGAGAGAGAGTGAGAGGAAGGGGGGGAGATACAGAGGGGGAATAAAGAGAGAAAATGGGGTAGAGAGAGAGTGAGATTGAAACTAACAACAAGGAGAGGGAGAAAGGGTGGGATATAGGTGGATGGGAGAGGGGGGTGTAATAGGGAAGGAGGGGAGAAACAGGTAGAGGGAGAGTGAGAGATATAGAGAGAGATAGAAGATGGGTGGATAGAGAGGGAGTGGGTGTGAGAGTCTAAGGCATGTGAAGGAAATTTATAGGTCTAGGTATTTCCATTCCTTATGATGTCTAAGTATTGTCGTGTCTAGGTATTACCATGTATAGGAGTGTGAGGGACAGAGACAAAGACAGACATGGGGGGTAGAGAGGGAGATAGAGAGGGGGCGTAGATGTAGGAGAGAGAGAAATAGAGGGAGGGAGGGATAGTGGAATGACAAAGAACAAATAACTTATAAGGGCGCATGTGCACTCTTAGGAAGACACGCATGATCTTAGGAATGTGTGCATGTTCTTATAGCATGTGCACACTATTAGGAACATGTGTGTGTTTCTATATTAAGTGTGTGCTTTTAAGAAATTGTGTGCATTTTTTTGAATTCAATTTTCTTTGGGAGGGATTGACAACGTGTATGCTGACTTGGTTGGCTAAGAGTTAAGTTCAGGATGAAAAACCTATTGGTTCGGTCTACAAATTGATAAAAGCCTCCATTTTTGTGAATACCTCTCTATATCTATGTCTTTGACGTTATTTTTCTATATTCTAAACAATTTAGTTGTTGATGAAACTATAGACATAGATAGAGTCTCCTATGAAGATTCCAAATATATAATGTTTTTTTAAATTAATATTTTATACTGTTTTTAATCTATTTTTGTCTTTAAATATATCAAAATCCTAGAATGCATACCTCATTTATATCTACTATAAGTTTTTTTTTCAGATTAACCATTTCTAGAATGAGTTATATGAGGAACTAGACGAGACCTATACTTCTGATCTAAAAAAAATAAAAAATGGTTTTGATCATGTTAAGACCATCTTAGCCTGCACAAACAAAAGACATTGTAATTTCACGGATATGTTGACTTAGATAATTTAAAAACATATATAAAATTAATATTATAAATTTCCAAAAAATACACAATCCAAGAAAAACGGCTCTCTACAAGTATAAATGTTTTTGGAATGAAATTCCATCGTTAAGGTACTCAACCCCTGCATGAAAAAAACATATACCTTATATTTTGTTAGAAAAATAAGATACTATTGTTAGAGAAAATCAAATTTGACATAGTTATTCAAAATTTATATGAATAAAAATTGCATATTCGGAAATTTAATTCAATTTCCTACATTTCATCTTCTTACACCATATTCAAATTCATTTCAAAAGTACGTTGAATAATACCTTCAAGGTAACAATTTTATGGTTTTCCATGTTTTAATTGCCACTAACGTGTCATGAGAGATCATCATTATCTTTCACTCATCCCAATATTTAAATTTCCTATTATTTTTAGTGTTTTGTTTTCTTGTTGTAGATGATTTTTAGGGACTGTAGCTACCCCTGGTTTTATAGTTTATTAGGTGGTTTAAAAACCCTAACTAAACCTTAGGGATTGAGGACAAACCACTTGGTGGTTTTGATCTCTTTTCTTCAAGGGGTTTCTTGATGGTTTGGATCCCTATTTGTTTCTTTAAACAATCTATAGCTCTACCACTTGATTGTTGTCCCTCCTTTAGTTTATTGTTTTTCTCTACATACCATTTTAATGCATCCAAAATAAAAATGAAGAAGCATATAACGTAGGATCATAGATTTGATTTTATTACATCTAGTTATTTGGTGTTTTCTACAACCATTGGCAGTAATTTGGTTTTTGTTTCAGACCACTACATATAGGCTCATACAACCATGTTCCATATGAGATATCATTGGCCATGCTATCTCCAATTGTCCAAGGCTACTTGAGTTTAAGGAACTTAACATGGCCTAAGACTTAGAACTTGATTCCTCCACACCCATTGTGGAAGTATCTCTTCCTAAGTATTTGACCAAGGATATTAAGTCCTTACACATCAATCACCCTTCTGATTTGTGCAACACTTATGTCCAGTATTCTCATCATTGTCCCCGATACCCCAGTATTGGTATGATATTGAGATATTTCTCCTGTTGGATTCCATTCATCATACATATCCAACACCTACAACCACTTCACAACCCACCATTGATATTGGTCCCCCTAAAGTGCATATCCGTGAGAATTCCATGAAAATTCTCTATCTATAACATTCCATGGAATTGAAGCTATATGAGAACATCGCCTTATTTACAAGCATACATCAGAACACTCCTAGCTTGCTTCATGTATCTCTAGTCTCAACATATATGGAACCTTTTTCCACTAGTTTTCCATCCACCTCTTTGGATGAAGCATATGTGAACCATTTTTCCCATTCCCATGGAACGGGGTATGGGGCAAGGAGAACTATGCCCACTTAACAATAGGTCCCATAATTGACCTAGTGGGAGGGGTAACTCTAGGAACGTATCCCGATAGCTCATCCTCTTGTCCTAATTTTGATCAATGCACCATCTCTGCCTTTGGAATCATATTTTTGAGCCATTTTTCAAATTTCTTTCTTTGACACTTCACCAAGAATCCATTTTCCAAGAAGATTCAAAGCTCATAATTTTTCATCGAATTCTTCTTCAATTGGTCACACCACTTAAGAACCATATTTTTTTTTATTGTTGTTGACTATTGAAGAAGGATTCCCCATGAAAAAACACTTTTATTCATGGATGTGGGTCTCCATTAGGCCTTCATTTCCTGGGAATTTAACATTGTTTTCTCTCCCTTCTACTCATTTAATTTTCATGTCATTACCATAAATTTACTATAGGACCTCCTCACTTGGGTATATCAATCAACCCTCCATATTTTTCATTTTCCATCTACTCAGTGTTAGAGCCTTCCCTGCATGTATACCCTAGAATAGGGACTCGTTTTACATTTTAGTGTCCATGTTATTCCATTCCCCTAGGGGTTGGGAGTCCATTTAGTCTCCATACCAGAGTCGAGACACATACATTTCTTCTCATCATGTTGAAAACCACATCCCTTGGAATCACACATTTTTTTGTTTTTATTTGTTGGAATTCTCTTTCAATTGGTCACATTACTTGACCACCACTTTGCTTTTGTTATTGTTGACAATTGATCCAACAGTTCCTCATAGAAAATAATTATTTTACGTTCCTTACCATTATTTTTCCCTAGTAGGGGGCATACTAAGTGTATCTCATCATGTCCCTTTCCTTTGGGTGCCCTTCGTTCTTTTTGTTACGATTCCACATGAGATGTGTTGTTGGCTCTTTGGTTTTGTTCGATTCAGCATTTCGTTTGAGGGGTGATGTGATAAAAAGGAGCTTCCTATAGGGTCCACTTGAATATTGTCCTAGGGCCATTTCCAGGTGTTATAGAAAGATTTTCCTCACCTCATGCAGTATTTCACAAAGGGCCTTTTTACATTTCCCTAGGTAGACTTGAAGTCCCTTTTTTGCAAATCCCAGAGCTAAAAACATGATTTTTCCACATATATGCACCCTGCCTATATTACAACATGCGTATACACAGGTTGAACCACGACATCCCACGTACATCGAGATTTGTGCCCAAAATTTAAAAATGGTGTTGGGTTTCCATGTCACGTCACAAGATCAATGATCCTTGGTCTTCCATATACTGCAAACGTTCTGACTCAGCCCTTTAGTTCCACTTGAAGGATATAAATGGGCCAAAACCAAGCTATGGAAAAGAGGAGAAGAATTCAACTTTGAGAGAAAAGTTACTCTGGAGAAATTATTCACTTCACAATGAGTCTGGATCCCTTTGTCCTTTAAGTATGAACACATTTTTCAACCCCCAAGCTCTTCCCTTATTGATTGAGAACCTCATTGTCTCTCTTATATGAGCTTTCCTTTGGTGGAGGCCCAACTGGAAGGAACTTAGTTTCTTGGTTTCGAACTGTGCCGACACGGAAGTCTGTAACTCATTCACTTATGTTGATTACATATTGTTGGTGTGTAAATATGTTCACTGTATATCTCACACTCATTTAAATGTCAATTCCGGATTCGTAATCAATAGATTTGATGCACTATATGTGCCGAGAACAAATAGCCTACCTAAGTTTGTTGCATATAACAAATACTCATAAAAACTTTGTTTATAAAATTTCTAAATACTTCAAACACCTTTGAACTTAGAAGATAAAACTGATAATGAAACTTCTTCACACAAACAACCAATCAAAAGATGTTGTCCCAGAGAAACAAGTCAGTCCATTTCAGGCACTTGTATTGAAAAGATGAACTTTAAGAAGCTTGTCTCCTGTCGCAATTAAAATAATCAATTCCAACCATTCTCGAAACAAAAGACAACTTCAACCTCATGTAACTTAATCAAATCAACACAGGGAGATTCGGTATGACTAAAAGAATTTATTACAACACATGTAAATAAGAGATAAAGTCTTCTGGTTCCCTGTGATACTACAATCATGAAATTCAAACATTGGTCCCACACTTCAAACTAAGAAATAACTATTTTCAACATCTGAGAATAAAAGGTCTATTCGATCTAACACTTGATTATACACACCAATCCAAAATGATTAACCCGATGCTCAATCTTGAGAATGAAATAAAGACTAATCACACATACACAATGCTGTAAACTATCCACACAAACACAATTACATTCACAGAATAATTACAAATGAGCTTACCTTGGTTGGTTTGGTGGGCCCTTGCCGTGCCAACAAAGAAGCTCAAAGAAACTTACAGAACAATAAACTTTACTATACACTTGGAATTTATGAATTTAACTTCATATTGATTCTTCAGCAAGTATGTTTACAAAGATAATATGTTTAGAAATCCAATCTGCAACATAACAATTCCCCTCCCTTTTGGCTTAGCCATCACTCAATTTATATGATTTTTACATTACAAATTTGGATTTAGATAATCCAATCCAAATCAAAACAATTTTCCATCAATGGAGGTCGAGTACAACCACTATCTAATCAAGGAAATGTTGTTCCCACGAATCTGGGCATGATCTTAGAAATTCTAGAAAATTGGCAAAGATTGAGGATGGATCGTTCCCCCTGAGATGTAGGTCCACACATGTGAGATATGGAGATTCGGGCACATGAGTCCAAATGAAAGCACGGTTTTGGACAAAACCCATATCCCCAAATTTTGAGATAGGTCGTCATAGGCCCGAAAATCGAGGTGAAAATCGAGTACCAGAATGCTGGTACCAAAATCCTGTAGGTAGTTGTTTAGTATCAGAATACACACAGGCTGGTACCGAAATAGGTTAGTGTCGGATTGAAAGATGGCTTGTAGTACTAGAATGATGAGATACCAGAATATGTTTCTCATGAGTCAAACTATTAGGATTTTACAAGATAAAACACTTTAATCGAATTAATTCAAGAAAGTTAAACAAAACATGCTTTAAATCATCAATTACCTCTTGTAAACATGAACTAGGTCATTAGGTATGTGTTTGGGAGTAAATGTCAAGTATGGGCTTATAACATAGGAAAAAAGGCTTGGATACAAGGTAAGATAGGGCATTATACATGTCAAAATAAAGACTCAACATTCCCCCATGCTTAAGTCATTGCATGTCCTCATGCAACAATGATATTTAAAATTTTCAAAATTGATGGTACTCCTTACTTGATCTTCGAAAGCGTTGACTGTGACTCTGGTATGATTATAGGATAGTGGCCAAGAGTTTTCAGAATGACTTTGACTAATAGCCCCCCCAACTAGATTACCTTTAAAACAAAAGTGATGCAAGCATAGTTTAAATCTCATTTAAAGAGAGGAACACATAAACAAATACATCGCAAGATGATTAACAAGTTTCTTATCCAATTTTTTTTAGAGATGAAGCTCTTCTTGCTTAGGTAAGGTGAATTACACATACTGAGGGTCCCACTTCTCATGCAAACCTATTTGTTTTAAAGATAGAACTCTAAAGCGGATACTTGAAGGTTCTTAAGAACATCATCCGAGAGATATAAATGTCATATCCTAGCCTTGATTTGATAGTGATTGCTTCAGAATGAGACCCAAGGGTTTTTGTTCAGTTTTAAGTGTGACACTTTATGTTTTTCAACTCTCTTTACCCGGCATAGCCCCACTGCCAGCAGGCCTATTCAGTACCCCGACGGGTTTACCTTAGTACCATACAAGCATGGCCCTGCTGCCAGCAGGCTTGTTCAGTACCCCCGCGGGTTTACTTGTACTTCCTGATACTTCCTTTTTATTATATTACTCAAAAGATTTAGAATTATGTATACTGCTCATTGATAGTTTGAGAGTATAAGGAAGGCAGGTGGTATGAGAGTGTTTTAGAGTTACTAGGCACATAATTAATTGTTTGCAATTATCCCAAGGGTGACATCATCCACATTCAACTTAAATATCAGCTATTCAATGTATAATGGAACATCTCAGATAATGACTAAGAGGTCCCTCTAGTTAATCCTATTAGGGTTCTCATGAAAGTTCATTGAGGTTTTGCAAGGGTGGTCCACCACATGAGGTTTTCATCAATACCTCCAAAAGAAGCTTGTAAAGATAAACTTGGATAAGAACTTGTTGAATCAACTAGGTTAGTATTATACATAATGGTGTCACCACTTTTCAATGGATATTTCAATTAGCAATCACTTTTTCAAAATGATGAGGTAATAAGACAAGTGCACCGATTATCATATCGAGCTAAATGTGGAAATGTCTTCTTAAAGGAAGGCAAGGATGATTCATTCAAGGTTGAGTGTAGAAATGTAGGAGGAAGATGTACTTGAGAGTAAAAACAATTCAACACAAGACTTAAATGCTCCTTGATAGAAAGAACATGAAGATATTAGCCCATACCTCTAATTACCTGAAGTGAAAATGATGTTAAGCACGGGACAAAGATCATATCACCTTGGCATCAGTACCAGATTGGTAACTGGTATCAGAACATGTTTCTACAACACCGTAATAGATAGTACCAGAATAGGACAGTAACTGAACATGGAAGTACTGGAACAGGGCCGAAACAGAGTGATAGGATGAATGATTTCCATACGAGGAGATATATACGAGGGCTTGCATAAATTCATCGTAGGGAGTGTGCAATAATTGAGAGTAATCATATGTTTACTGCATAATTAGTCTAATTCCTTAGTAAAACGAAAACAAATTGTTGAGTTTATATGTCCTATTGTTTGAAGCATTTAAATCGAGCAGAAAAAAATGAATACATGATTAGAGATACCATCACCTTATTACCAGTACAAGATCACCTGAGTATTGGATGAGCGCAGACCTAGTGCTTTTGAAATTTTTGTAGGCTGCACCTTTGTAGAAGTTGCTAGTGTTTTTTGCAAACTAAAATTTGTAAACTTCTCCTTGTGGCTGGCATACTCTTAGTATCAAGCTGTAGAAGATGTTGTCAATCATTGTTGCTATAGGAAGAAACATATGAATGCTGGAAAAACGTTGTTGTTGTTGCCACTTCCATTTTATTAGAAAATAAAATTAACTACCATTGTCTCAACAACCACTCCCCCATGCTTGAGGTTTCGCATGTCCTCATGCCAAAGAAAGTAGGTAGTGATGAAGCTAACCAATAAATCAGTTGTTTTCCACCTCTCTTGCAAATAGATCCGTTAATGACTCCCATTATGTCTCCCTGCTCAGGCTCTAAGTCAATGGATGTTCTTCATAGGTTTACTCTTTCGTGACTTTTAAGAGATGAAAAGCATGTCCATCTGTAATTTCTTCGACACTCTGAACCCATTTGGATTCAGAGAGTAAACCCATTATCGTGTCTTATATCCATCTTTCCCACAATCTACACTTAACTGAACAATCATCAAGGATACATCACCACATATAGTATGATGGATTCCCTATGAAGTTGCCAATTATTAAGACCCTATATTATTCATGAGAGTAGACACATTGAAGAATGCTAAGCCTTTGTATTAAAGCCAAATATTGAGATGAATTAAACCCTATCCAAGGTAGGCAAGGAAGGAAGAACAAGCACAAGAGCAATATAGAGTTCATATCAGTCGTTGTCCCTCTAATCTCCAAATATATATATTTTTAAGCATATGAAGAATAACTTTGTGCAACAGGTCCAAATAGGAGACTACCCAATAGTGCCTGGATGAATTGTAGTACTATTGTATATGCCAAAGCATGCAACAGTAGTCATACTATTACCATAAGCAGTCATATCATTACTGGCTTCGATTTTACACTTCTCAGCAGCCACAAAACATGCTACAGATTAATAATTGCATTTTCTCCACTGGGAAATGGTACTTGACTGCTTCACTAAAATACCATAGAACCAAATCTAGGGCCCTCAGAATCTCAAGAACAGGCAGAAGACGAAATGCATTCGAAATTTTTCCTTGTTTCTAGTTTTAAATCTTTGAGGGGCTCCCTATCGATAAAATGATTGTTTAAATATTCTTGGAGTGACTCTCAGCTTGCATATAACCGGTGCTACAAATCATTGGGCTTGAGAGTGGGCAGTTAATATAATTGATGACTTCAATACATGAAAACCATCTTACCAAAATCAGTACCGGGATTGTCCATAGAAAATCTAGCTTCAATTTCCATCATGATTTCCACAGAATTCAAGATATCCAGCCTCAAATTTTTCGAAAATGAGTTGATGCTTTGACCTTTGAAGGCTCGTCTTGTGGGACAGATTGAATACATTGAGAGTCCTACTGATTTTCTGATTGAAAGCACACCAATTCATCCTCAAAAGATATTTTTCAAATGATTAATCCAGATCATCAATTGTCAAGTTATAAGCGTGCATTGGGGAAGACTGGCTTCATCTCTGTTAAAACATAGATTAACCTGTAATGTTTATTAGTATGTCCGTAGGAAGACATCTAGAAGCAGAGAATTAATTGTGGTAGTTGGCAAAGACGGCGGACTGCAGAAAAATATCAATAGACTTCTAGAAATCGCCCGAAGCTCTGGAGGCTTCGAGACAATCCTGCAGCTTGTAATTTTTTCTATAAATTCATGTCTATCTAACATGTTCAGCATCGGTCTGAGTTTCAATTCAGCTGTGTATATGTTCCTTCTCTCTGTTGTTTAATTTCGTGTTCTGTTCTTCCTGCTCTTTTCATGGTATCAGAGCAGCGTTGATATTGGGTTGTTCGTTGAGTGCTGTCAAGTGTATTGCTGTCTGCTGCCAGGCTCAAATCAAATTGCTGTGCGTGCTCTCGGCTGGAGGTGCTGTCAAATTTGCTGTCTGCTGCCAAGAAAACCCCCGATTGCAGAAGGCGTCTAGTGCAAAATCAAATTTGTTGTCTGCTGCCAAGAAAACCGCCGATTGCAGAAGGCGTTTAGTGCAAAAGCCAAAAAAAACGGGATCTGGCCGCGTTGGTGAAGGAGGCGCCGCGTTGGTGAAGGAGGTTGTGTTGGGGTGAGGAAGCTGCCACGAGGGTGAGCTTTATTCTTAAATTACAGAAAAATTTTATGAAGTTTTTGGGTTACCATTTCGGTTTTGAAGTTCTGGGAGTCTTTTTTTAATGATAAAGAAATTGAAAATAGCAGGAAAGGATAGTTTCAGTGGTGTTATTGTTTGTGCTATTGTGGAGAAGGGACAATTTCTGTGTGTGAGATATTGTGTGAAGAAGGCATAATTTCTGTGTGGGATTTTTTTTTTTCATTGATAAAATGGCCATTAACATGGGTATAATTCCAGAAATTAAGTTAAATGGGAAAAATTATAATGATTGGGTGCATAAAATAGAGCCATTTTTAACAATGAGGAAACAATATGATTTGATTAGTGGGAAAGAGGCTCCTCCTACTGAACAAAAGGCTCTTGAAAAATGGGATCAAAGAAATAAGGAAGCTGGTGCATATATTAAAATTTGTGTGTATGATGATGTATTTGCAGAAATTAAAAATTTAAGAGAAGGCACTGAAATATGGAAGGTACTTAAGCAATTGTATCATAATACAAGTGAATCATGGATCTTAAATCTTACTAGTGATTTACATAATTTGAGGTTGTCTAATAATCAAGAAATTGCACCTCATCTAACCAAGTTGAAAGATATGCRTWATGAATTAGAAAGTCTTGGAAAAGCATTGGAAGAAAAGGAGTTTGTCCATATCATCCTTAGGAGCCTTCCTAGTTCCTATCAGCCTTTCATTAGAGGGCTTGACACAGCTGATAAAATTCCCACTATTTCTGTAGCTAATCTTACTGCCAAGAAATTGCAGGAAGAGCAACGCCTAGCAAAGGAAAGGGAGTCATCTAATGATGAAAGTCATGCACTTGTCTCCAAGGGAAGATCAACTCACTATATTAAGAAATTCAAAGATAAGCCAGGTCAGTTTTCAAAGCAACTTGAAGAAA
>ML778674.1:250948-265291 GCA_009831015.1 Picea engelmannii
AAGTTGGTTGGAAGTTTGCTCTATCTAACAGCCACGAGACCAGATATTGCATATGCAGTTGGAATGGTTTCTAGATTTATGTCTGATCCTCATCTTGAACATTGGAATGCAGCTAAAAGAATACTTAGATACATCAAAGGAACCTATAACCTTGGACTTGAATATCAAAATGGTGGTAATGTTCAACTTGCAGGATATACAGACTCTAATTGGGCAGGAGATACTGATGATAGAAAATCAACTTCTGTATATATATTTTATCTTGATTTGGGAGCAATCTCATGGAGTAGCAAGAAGCAAACTACAATCTCTTTATCATCAATAGAAGCTGAATATAAAGGAGCAACACTTGCAACACAAGAAGCTACATGGCTACGAGGTATTCTTGCTGAATTGAATCATCCTCAAACAGAAGCTACAACTATTTACTGTGATAATCAAAGCACAATACAATTAACAAAGAATCCAGTTTTTTCATGCAAGGACCAAACATATTGAAATCTATCATCATTATGTTCGAGAGAAAACACAGAAAGGCAACATCATGTTGAAATATTGCAGAACAGAAGATCAAGTTGCTGATATATTTACTAAAGCTTTGAGTACTGTAAAGTTTGTAAAGTTCAGAAACATGATAGGACTTAAAGAAGTATCCCCTTGATAAGTGTATGTCAATCCTAATAAACATTAAGGGGGAGTGTTAAAACATAGATTAACCGGTAATGTTTATTAGTATGGCCGTAGGAAGACATCTAAGGAAGACATCTAGAAGCAGAGAATTAATTGTGGTAGTTGGAAAAGACGGCGGACTGCAGAAAAATATCAATAGACTTCTAGAAATCGTGTAATTTTTTCTATAAATTCATGTCTATCTAACATGTTCAGCATCGGTCTGAGTTTCAATTCAGCTGTGTATATGTTCCTTCTCTCTGTTGTTTAATTTCGTGTTTTGTTCTTCCTGCTCTCTTCAATCTCGTCTAAATCGCCTGTATCAGATGCCGAAACCTCGGATCCAGACTTAGACGTCCCCTTAAGCTCTGAATATCCGATATGACCCAATGGGTTAAAACTCGTATCTTCTGTTTCTGCTTCAGCCAATGCTCTCTCATGCCTATCAGTGCACTCCTGCAATATAGACCCAGGATACTCCACTGATCTTGATTGTGCTTCTTGTCCATCGGCATCCTTAACCGATTCTACCACCGCATTTACTGAAGCCAAACCAACCTTATCCTTCTCTTGCCTATCTTTCAATTTGGTCCGAACTAAACGTTGTAGAAGAAATATGATCATCAAAGGGGCCTTGCAGCAAGAGCAAAGCCCGCCATCTGTGAATTGTGCCTTCATTGTATTGTTGTCATCCATCTGGAAAATCATCAACCACCTCCTCTGGATGAACAACTTCAGCAGAAGTAATTTGAGCAGATATTCCAAAATTTCTCTCATTAGTTTCAATAATGTCCTTTGGAAAAAAAGTACATTCAGCGTGGACAGTTTCGGCAGGTAATTCCTCCACTTCATTGGCTGAGATAGGTAAAGGATGTCCATATTCCAAAATACTGTACCAGTCGAGCTCTTTGAGACCATGGGCTAGGATGCCACCAACTTCTGAAGACGAACGTTCTAAAGATATTTCCTTATTTTCTTGCTTGCTCAATGCAATCAAAACGTCTTCTGAGGATTGAGCCACTTCCAGAGCTTCATGAAGCAACTCGGTACCATGCAATGTGCACTCTTTTTCCACCTGGTGGCCCACTAAAGAAATTCCCTGTCCATCTGAACTCAATGCAGGAGTCTCAAAAGAGGATGTAACATCATCTAAAGCAATGAGACTTTTCGTCCTAGACCCAGTTTCTAATTTGGCTTTCACTGTGACATTGTCCTCTCCTAGCAGTTGCGTTGGTGTGGTCCAGGGTTCAATCCCCTCGGTAGGTTTCGCGAAATCTTCCTCCAAAATTATATTTTTGTGAGTTTCAACTTTGTTTTCTTCAGATTCTCCTCCAACGCTGCTGTCACATTTGAAAACGCAACAAAGTCATCAAATTCTCCAAAATGAGCATGCACAGGTACTTTTGTAAGTTGTGGAGAAGGAACACCATAGAATGCAACAACACTATCGGATTCTGGAAACAACACATCACTCGCAATAGATAAAGCACCACCCTTGCAATAAAACTGTTACTCCAACCATTTTCCTTCAGCCACTGCATGGATGCCGCAATATATTTAACAACTTGCCAATCAAGACCATCCATTAAAGAGGTAGAGTCTGTTGCATCAACAATAATGACAGTCGAACCCCTCTGTGAAAATGCCACATTCTATTGCAATTGCTCTTGCGGTGTTAATATTGTCACCAACAACCATTCTCATTGTAATACTTGCCATTCTACAGACTTCAACAACTTCTTTGACACCAAGACGCACAGGATCCTTGATGCCAATAATGATAATATGTGTATAACCATTTATATGGATGGTTTCTTTCTCTGAATCAAAATTATCTTCCAAGTCTATAAAAGCAAGGCATAGAATGCTGCAATGGAATTATCCTTGCAGGTGCTTCATTTCTTGCTATTGGTCCTCTGTTAGAATACATCGGTGGTGGTTGATAGGACGGAGCAATGCCTTGACGACCATAAGAATTTGATTGAGCATTCAATCCTCGTCCAGCTGCTAGACCGAATCCATCACTCGAAGAGTTCTTCACTGTACTTGCAACTGACTGGGAATGCTTTGCGTATGAACCAGCTACAAAGATATTGGGAGGTCCAGTTGTCCCAATACCAGGGTCATTTTTTGGATAGACCGCAGTTACAGGTTGAGCTATCGAATTTGGATTTGCGCTGGCTTTGAACCCTGCAGCACAAGAACCTCCATATGACTGTCCAGGTTGAGGATGTTGTAAAGGTTGAGACTGGTGTGCGTGTTGCATTGGCATAGAAGCCCGCTGCTGCTGCCTTTGATATGTTTGTTAGCAAGCAACCTGCTATAAGAACAAATATTGGGCATGGGAACATCGATCTCCTTCTTTCCAACAAGCTTCCTTGTCAACTGTCTTATTCAGAAAACATAAAAGAACTGTTGCACTGTATTTTAAACTAAACCACTAACTATATGCAGCTATTTATTCATTGTCCTACCCTACTTGAGAAAAGAGAAAGCCTTTTTTTCAAGTATAGGAAAATTTCCAGTGAAGCCATGTGCATAACAGGATTAGAAATATATCCATACCCGGGTTTAAAAGATAAATTTTAATGCATACCGGAGTATGCAGGACCAACTGCTTTAATGATGAGATCAAACAATAATGAAAATTAACAGAGTAGTTTGACCTAACTACTAATTGGAACCATCTTTCAATAGGATCAAGATATTCTCGTTTCCCTTCTTTGTTTAGGTCACACAACATGTCCTCCTTTTCCATTCCACGCAGAGCATTTTCTTCAAGATGATTGGTCTCTAAGGTACATACATGATCTTCTGAGAGGCATGATAAGAACTCCTCAATATCAGGTTCTAATGGTTGCTCTCCATTGCATTCTATCCATGATTCTTGAGTCTCCTCAACAAATTGACAATAGGAATCCGAAGGGACTTCTAAATCTTCTTGTGGAGAGACAACTAAATTTTTGGCTACTGTCAAGATATGCTCTTCTTGAGAGGTGGATATTCCAGCTGCTGCTAGAATGCGAGAAAGTTCTTGGAGGAACATTCTTAAGTGCTTGATCATCTGTGAATTACTCTAGTTGGTTCATGATCCCTGTCTCGCAACACAGATTAATACTCGGGGGGGTTCTTACAACACCCCAAACATGATTTATCATTAAAGATCTAAATTTTAAAACTATACACCAAACTTGAACTCCTTGTGTTACTGGGACCCTGCTGTCACCACGTTATTTGTTCACACAAGTTAGTTTATCATAAATAAAACTAAATTTTTCATAAAATGGAGAGGACAACCTAATTTTGGAGAAACCCCACTAAAGTGGATGCGCAGGTTCTTACCTCTCGTCTTACCGTCTTCTCTCCGCCCTTAGGTCGTCCATAAAACCAATCCAAAATCATTAAATTCAATCTAATTCAAATGCTACCTATTACCGTTTACAACTCCCCGACAATGGCCAAAATATTGGTGCGTAAATATGTTCACTGTATATCTCACACTCATTTAAATGTCAATCCGGGATTCGTAATCAATAGAGTTGATGCACTATATGTGCCGAGAACAGATAGCCTACCTAAGTCTGTTGCATATAGGAAATACTCATAAAAACTTTGTTTATAAAATTTCTAAATACTTCAAACACCTTTGAACTTAGAAGAGAAAACTGATAATGAAACTTCTTCACACAAACAACCAATCAAAAGATGTTGTCCCAGAGAAACAAGTCAGTCCATTTCAGGTGCTTGTATTGAAAAGATGAACTTTAAGAAGCTTGTCTCATGTCGCAATTAAAATAATCAATTCCAACCATTCTTGAAACAAAAGCCAACTTCAACCTCATGTAACTCAATCAAATCAACACAGGGAGATATAGTAGGACTGAAAGACTTTATTACAGCACATGTAAATAAAAGATAAAGTCTTCTGGTTCCCTGTGATACTACAATCATGAAATTCAAACATCAGTCCCACACTTCAAATTAAGAAATAACTATTTTCAACATCTGAGAATAAAAGGTCTATTCAATCTAACACTTTCTTATACACACCAATCCAAAATGATTAAACCAATTCTCAATCCTGAGAATGAAATAAAGACTAATCACACATATACACTGCTGTAAACTATCCACACAAACATAGTTACATTCACAAAATAATTACAAATGAGCTTACCTTGGTTGGTTTGGTGGGCCCTTGCCGTGCCAACAAAGAAGCTCAAAGAAACTTACAGAACAATAAACTTTACTAAACACATGGCATTGATAAATTTAACTTCTTATTGATTCTTCAGCAAGTATGTTTACAGAGATAATATGTTTAGAAATCCAATCTGCAACATAACAATTCCCCTCCCTTTTGGCTTAGCCATCACTCAATTTATATTCTTTTTACATTACAAATTTGGATTTATATAATCCAATCCAAATCAAAACAATTTTCCATCAATGGAGGTCGAGTACAACCACTATCTAATCAAGGAAATGTTGTTCCCACGAATCTGGGCATGATCTTAGAAATTATGGAAAATTGGCAAAGATTGAAGATGGATTATTCCCCCTGAGATGGAGGTCCACATGTGTGAGATATGGAGATTCTGGTTCACTTGTCCAAATGAAAACACGGTTCTGGACAAAACCAATGTCTCCAAATTTTGAGATAGATTGTCATAGGCCCGAAAATCGAGGTGAAAATCGAGTACCAGAATGTTGGTACCAAAATCCTTTTGGTAGCTGTTTAGAATCGGAATACACACAGGCTGGTATTGGATTGAATGATGACTTGTAGTACCAGAATGTTGAGATACCGGAATATGCTACTCATGAGTCAAACTATTAGGATTATACACGATAAAACACTTTAATCGAATTAATTCAAGAAAGTTAAACAAAACATGCTTTAAATCATCAATTACCTCTTGTAAACATGAACTAGGTCATTAGGTATGTGTTTGGGAGTAAATGTCAAGTATGGGCTTATAACATAGGAAAAAAGGCTTGGATACAAGGTAAGATAGGGCATTATACATGTCAAAATAGAGACTCAACATATATTAATAGAAATACTCTTTTCTCGTCCAATTGATATCTTGAGAATATTTGAATCATTATTCCATGGGCGTATTTTTTTATGAATATTCATGGATTATGCTATTGAATGTGCTAACATTATCTATTATCACCATATGCTTGCGTTGCTTGGTTGTTGAGGACTAGTTGTAGGTATATTTCTTTGGGTCAAGTGCTCAACGGTGGACTTCATCGAACATCTATATGAGGTAGGCCTTTTATCTTTTCTTGCTATCATATTTTTTTATATAGAATACTTGAGATTATAGTTGATTTCTGCAGTCATTTCCATCTGTTGTGGTTTACCCCTAGCCATAGAGAGATTTTCCTCGTAACACCAGGGTTGGTCAATTCTCGGCTAGTTATCATGTCCTTCGATAGCACATGAGCAATAGGCATAGGGAATCTAATCTTGGGAGGAAGTTTGAAAAGATAACTCTTCTCCACTCGTCGTGGAGTTTGAGCGATCTTTGTGGCTCCCTTGCACGGATTTGTGTTTATATGATTTAGGAAAATTCTTGGTAACACATGAGTTCTATTGTAGCCTCTTCGATTTTGTGGGATTCGAAATTTCGTGGGAGGGAATATGTGGTGATAAAAAGGAGCTGCCTACAGGGTCCAATCGAAGATTTTCCTAGGGCCATTTGCAGGGTTGGTCAGTTCTCGACTTGTTATCATGTCGCTCGATAGCACATGAGTGGTAAGTGTACTGAAGATCATATTTGTAGGTGCTTTGAAAGAGCACTCTTATCCACTTGTCTTGGAGTTTGAGTGATTGTTGTGGCTCCCTTGCAGGAATTTGCATTTGTATTTCTTGGGAAAATTCTTGGTAACACATGAATTGTGTTGTGGGCTCTTCAATGGCTACGAGATATAGAATACAGGCTTTGAGTCATTGAGATCCTTTGTGGATGATGCGATTTCTTGTGGTTGTCATTTATCCGGTCCATTGTATTGTTGGCTCAATGAGGCCAATGTGATGTATTGTGTTTTTTTTGTTGACGGTGGAGGTTTTCCATTCGTGCGAAAAGTTGTGCAGGAATTGAGTTGGTTGTCAGGTCTGCCTGAAGATTGATCGTGTGTCATTTGTAGGGTGGCCAACATCTATTTTTTTTTCATCTCTTCTCAGTAACACATCAATGGTAATGTTGGCAATGATCGTTATGGGAGGATATTGTAATAAAACCCCCTTTCCATTCTACACACGTGGAGTTTGAGGGATTGTTGTTGTGGCTCCCCGAGAGGGCTTTACCTTTTCATTGATTGGAACTCTAGGGTGCCAATTTGTTGTGCTTGTAATATTTCCACATTGGCATTGTTGAAGGAGATGGATACATTCAAGAGTGCAATGGTAAATATTTTTAAGTTGGGAACATTTTACCCTCATGAAGCCTTTTCTTGTGCTCACTTTTTTGTCAAGCAGTGTGAGGAATGCCTCCTTTTAGGGTTATAAATCTTATGGGTGTGCATTCCTTTAACGTGCATGTCCCCTTCGGCTGCATTGGCTTTGAGGATTATTATTAATGTGGATTACTTTTGTGCGGAGTTGTTGTTTTTTTCCTTGCATCTAGTATGGAAAAGGGGATGGAAGTTTCGGGGATGTTTCCACCTTGTTTGGTCCATGCATTGTCTATTATGAATTAAGGTTTCCGTAGGGACTGTTTAGTCGAGCATCACCACATTGTCTCTTTTTTTGGACAAGCATCATTGATCCCAAGGACACGTCAATGTGTGGTTTGTAAGCGTGGAGGGTTTCACTATTCCCTCCCTCTTACTATTTGTTTTAGTTATTTCGACCCTTGCCATGAGCATTCGTTGTTCATTGTTGATCTTGCTATGTGGGAGAGAAAGTGGAAGAGGCGAGATTGGGGACATTCTCACCTTCTTTTGTCTATGGATTAAGGTGATCACAGGAGTCATTTAGGCAGGAAACACAAAATTGTCTTTAGTCGTGGACTAGTGTCATGGGTCCCAAGGAAGCCGTGATGCATTGTTTGAAAGGTTGGAGGGTTCATTGTCCCCTCTTCTTATTTATGTTGCATTTTTTTTGAGCCCATGTCAGGATCTATTTTTCTCAACTGATCCCACTTCATGGACAAAAAATTTAGAAAGGATGAGGGAGTAGGGTTGGGGATGTTCTCACCTTATTTTTTCTATGGATTAAGGTGGTCGTCGGGGTCATTTCGGCGAGAAGAACCACAGTTTTTCTAGTCATGGACTAGTGTTGTGGATCCCAAGGACACCTTGATGTGTTGTTCAAAAGGTTGGAGGGTTCACTATCCCCTCTTATTATTTCTGTTGTGGTTGTTTCGAACCCATGTCGGGAGATATTGTTTCTTGGTTGATCCCACTTCGTGGAAAGAAAGTTAGGAAAGGAGGAGGAAGTGGGGTTGGGGGAATTTCTCACTTTATTTTGTCTACGGATTAAGGTGGTTGTAGGGGCCATTTTGGCAGGAAACACCACATTGTCGCTGGTCGTGGACTAGTGTCATGGATCTCGAGGATACCTTGATGTGTTTTCTGGGAGGTTGGAGGGTTCACTTTCCCCTCTTCCTCTTTTTGTTGTGGGTTTTTCGAGCCCCTTGCGGAGAGATCTTTGTTCTCAATTGATCCCACTTTGTGGACCGAAAGTTGAGAAAGGAGTGCGGTTGGGGGAAGTTATCACCTTCTTTTTTCTACGAATTAAGGTCATCATAGGGTCCATTTAGGCAGGAAATGCCACATTGTCGCTAGTCATGGACTAGTTCCATGGATCCCTAGGACACCTTGATGCATTTTTGAGAAGGTTGGAGGGTTCACTTTCCCCTGTTCTTCTTTTTATTGTGGTTGTTCCGAGCCCCTTGTAAAGATCTCTTTGTTCTCAGTTGATCCCACTTCGTGGAACAAAACTTGAGAAAGGAGAAGGGAGTGGGGTTGGGGATGTTTCCCACCTTATTTTGTCTATGCATTCAGGTAAATCCAGGGGCCGTTTAGGTGGGAAATACCACATTGTCGCTTGTAATCAAATGGAATCGTGGATCCTGAGGACACCTTGATGTGTTGTTAGGAAGGTATGAGGCTTCATCATTTTCCTTTTCTTCTCTCTAATTTGGTTGTTTTGAGGTTTCATAAGGGAATTTCTTTTCCATACTTCTCTTGTTTGTGCACATCCTCCTACCGCTCGATCCCTCGAGTGCAAGGTATAAAAGATAACATGATTTATTTTTTAAATCTCCATTACTCGATGGGTGTTTAGAGTGTTCTTTGTATGGAGATTCTTTGGATTCCTTGAAGTACTAGGGTGTTACCTAGTTTAACCTACCAATAGTCATATGCTTGTCTTAGATATTAAGCCATGCATGTCTAAGTATGAACTAATTCATACTATGAAATTGTGCATGCTTCATTAAATCAGTTAAGGTTTCTTTGATGGTACCCTGATACTCGGATAACTGTAGTAATTCTGGAGATAATATGTGCACCAAGTCTTGACTCTTTGGAAGGGATGCATTTATTAGATAAAATATTGGCGTGAGATTGCCATCTTATCCAATGAATCATGATAAATCGATGGATCGCATAGCCCTTGTGGTGCAGACCACCTACCTCTGCAGGGTCCACTGACCTCCCGGTCTATGGATCTTTCTTCCTCTAAGACGAAATAGCTCTTCGGGCTCTTGTTGGAACCCTTTGAACAAATCCACAGGCCCTTTTGCTCCTCTGGCATAGGTCTTGAGAAAATCTGTGTGCGCGCCTAGCTCTCAGCGCTCTTGCCTGTTCCGAACGAACACCTTTCGGGTTTCGGGTTTTCGAGACTCCTGCATAAGAGCTCTCCCAGGCTCCTTGTCCCTCCAACTCTCAGTCGCCGAAACGCCAAAAACTACTCGTGACCACGGTCCTCTTTTAGGATTTTGGAATTCATGATTCCGGCTACAGATGGTTCTTGGTCCTTCAACCTCTCGGACCCCAGAATGCCAAAATCTACCCGCGACCACAGTCTTCTCTTCGGGATTTCAGAATTCGTGATTTCACGATTCTGCGACTCGGAACTCCATGTCTCACGACTCCTTCTCTATTGAACTCTAGGTTGCCAAAATGTCGAAAAGGGCTTAACGACTCAGCTCGTGCTCTTCCTCCGAAGACTTTTGGGGTTTCTCGATTTCGCGAGTCGGGACTCCACGTCTCCCAACTCCTGGTCTCTTGAACACTCAGATCCCGAAATGCCGAAATGACAGTCCACAAGAAAGAACTATCGATTTTAGCGATTATGGAAATCGTGATGCAAGCGTTCCCCCTGTTCTGTATGTCTTTCGAATGCTCGGTTCCCAAAATGCCAAAATCTCTCCCTCTGAGAAATCAATGGCCCAATCCTCCACGAACCAAAATCTTTTAGGCCTTTTCCTGAAACCTTGACCACTTTCCACGTGTCATCCTATGGACGGTCACGATGCTTCTATGAGGGTTAAACCTCGTTCTCCTCTTTCCAGATCCGATGGCTATCGGTCCTTTACGTGAGATTTGACGGTCACGATCTGATCTTCTATGCACCTCCTAAGTGCAATCCTCCTGTGTATGTTTCCATGATCCATCGGCTCTCGGGACACTGCACTCTAGATCTAATGGCTGGCGTGATTTCGTGAACCGAGATTTTGCGATGCAGCGACTCCAAAATCCCTTGCCGCTCCAAGCCCCGAACTATGAAATGTGTGGATATCCAAGGGTTTAAACCCCGTGCGCCTTCACCTGATCCAATGGCTGTCGGGTATTGATGCTAGATCTGACGGTTCAGATCCATCCTCCTTGTGCGCTCTCCTTCTGAGTTTCATGCTTCTCTCGAACTTAGAATATTTTCTAAGTATCGAAGGTCTCGACCTTCGACTCTTCCTCTTGCGAGCCTGGTTGCTTTGGGTCTCGTCTGCGTTATAGAAATGTTGTCCCTTCTGAATTTTTTCAACTCAGAAACCTTGAAAGGTTTCTCGACCTTCTGCTCCTTTCTTCTGTTTCTCTGTGTGCAAAGGCACTATTCCTCCCAAGCTTCGGAACTTAGAATAATTCCGCTCCCACACACTCCTTGTGCTACTGAGATTTTGAGTAACTCAGATCCGAAGTATTTCTTGTAAATAAATGCTTCCTTCCCTCCTGGCATTCTTCGGCTCGATGCACACCTTGCAGATCCTTTCTCCATAGAGTGTCCAACAACCCTGTGAGTGTCTTGTCTTCAACACTTCTCTTTCCTCAGAACCCGAGATGGAGTTTTCTGGTGCACTCTATGCACTCGCTCAATGCCCTCCTGGCAGAGCTTTACAGAACCTTTAGTAGTTCTATTTCTTCTTTGTGCCTTCTTTTACACAGTTCCTCCTCCAAATTATTCAGTAACTCTAAGGCTTCCTTTGAGTCTGTGAATCCTCCTGGTGTGCACTCCTTGCAAGTTCTTTTTGACTTCGCAGAGTTCCGATGCGCACTCCTTGTGCTGGCTATAGAACTTCCAATGTTCTGTTGTGCACTCCTTGCACAGCCTAAAGAACCCAGACGGATATCACAACTCAATCAGATAGATAAATGTTATCTATCCCCGCAGATGAAAATCTAACATAAATCTACAACATTCATTCATGAAACATAAATACATGAACAATCATATGCAGGGAAAACTGCTTTTCTATTAATCCCTGTGTCTCTATACAGATGGTTTACAAAGGCTGGACTGTAACAAGTCTCAGCTCTCCCTCTTGATACCTCTCTGCTCTTGTCTCTCTTCCTCCTTACTCTCTACTCTCATTTTTTCCTCTAACAAAAATGAGGGCTCTCTCGAGCTTATCCTCCACCTCACCATCTCTGAGCTAACACTATCACAGAGCGGCTCCTATGGCTACATTACATAAATGGATGTCCAGTCCCGAATGATTTGGACTTAGCTACAGGTAACCATTAAAGGCAACCTCAACCACTACCTGTACAAAGGCATGATCTGGCATTAAAATCCTTACAATCATTTATTGAAATTTTGAATTTCAAAATTGAGAGGGTTGCGCCTCTCCTTTTCTCCATTAAATGCGTGTTGGATGTGCTGGTTGGTTGGCACAGTGATGACATGGAGTGATGCTCTTGCATCATACTCCTCAGCTGGAAAAATCATGATCTCCTGATCATGAGCTCCTCTTCTCCAGTGTTGAAATCCACCTGAATCCCAAACTTTCCCTTGGAGTTGTCCATCTGCTCCTCTCGAGCTATGTTGTTGTTGTTGTTTATGCTGCCTTGCTACTCTTGCAGGATCCCTTCTACTTAGGTTCTTGTTACTGACCGCTTCTGCTGATCTGATCATCAGCCTTCTGATCTCCTTAATTACCTCTTCCAGCTGCTCAACTGGCCGGCTCTTTGTATGCAGTCTTCTCTTCTGCACTTCTGTCTTCTAAGGGGGAAGATCTTCTCGATCTCCCCTGATATATTTATTTTCCTTTGTGGCACTGAGTGGCCACTCTAGTGCAGACTCCATCTCTGTAGTCTCCTCACTGAATTGTTGCTCAGCTTCTTCTTGTGGCAGTTCTGATGCTGCCATTTCTCCTACTGGCATACTTCCAACTTCTTTCATCTTCTCCTGGGGCTAGTATGCTCCACTACCTTCTTCCAACTTAGCATGTTGGATGTGAAAGATTTGCACCATCACCCTTCTCTCTAGGAATTCCAATTCTTCACATAGGTCAACAAAATCTATGCTGTGTGCTTCCTCTTCTACTGCAGGCTTCGGTGCTACAGTCGTCTTTGTTTCAGCTTCCTGGCTGAAAATTTTGAGCCATTCTTTTGAATGCTCATCTTTTGCTTCTTGGGAAAACATTAGTGTCTTCTCCATTTCTTTCTCCATGACAATTTCTGCTGGCTTTCCTTCTCCTGTTGCTACATCTGGAACACATTCACTGGCCTCAACTGGGCTATGTGGTAGGAATACCCTAATTCCTCAATCATCAGAATATTCTTCTGATTTTCTCCTGTCAACACTCGTTGTTGATCTAAACTCTCCTCTGAGTTCAGGAGACTTTCAGACAGTCTCATCTCTTTCCCCTTGCCCACCTGGCAATTTGGGAGTTTTCTGTTGCCCACCTAGTAGTCTATGAGATCCAGTGATCCCATCTCATTGCCCACCTAGCAGTTTGAACTTTCACCACTTCTCCCCTGGTAGTACGCGAGACCTTCCACTGATCTCTTCCCATTGCCCACCTAAGAACTTGAGAGTTCACCTCTGCCCACCTGATAGTTTATGAGATCAATCGATCCCATATTCATCAACACTCCTTGCTGACCCAAACTCATCCTTGAGTTCATGAGACTTTCAGATAGTCTCATCTTCTCTCCCTTGCCCACTTGGCAATATGGGATTTCTTCCCTGCCCACCTGGAAGTTTACGAGATCTTCAACTAATATCATACCATTTCCCTCTTGGAAATATGAATTTCCACTGTTGTCCTCCCGACAGTCTATGAAATCCTCCAATGATCTCATTTCATTGCCCACCTGGCAATTGGAAAATTCATCTCTGCCCTCCTGGAAGTTTATGATACCTGAAACTGATCTCTCTTCCTCATCACTGAGGGTTTCTCCAACTTCTGTCACATAGATGCAAACCAGCTCTATGTCACTGATGATTTCAGCATACCTCAGCCATATTTTCAACAACCTTTGCTGTCTTTTGGCCAACAACTCCTTGATTGACCAGTTCACCTTCTTTTTCATGGCCCATTCATACACCCATCATGCTTTTGCATTTTTCGGCATTATTAATGTAAGTTGTTCCATTCTCTCTCTTATCTCAGCGAGTTCCTCACCAATTTCTTCTTTGGTTTTCTACTGGTGGTCTCCTCTTCCACCACGCTCATGACCTTCAGTAGCCATTTTCTTCACCTTCTGTCTCCTCTCCTGGCAAACTTATGGATCACTCTATCGCCTGAGAGCATCTCCATGTTCTCCTACAACTCACCTAGTTTTCTATCATTTCCTCCACACCTTGCAACAATCACCACAAAGCATCATTACTTTGTCCCCTCCTTCACCTGATGTACACAGATGAATCTCTGCTTCTGATTCCACTTGATGTTACAAAAATTTCTCCTTTCAATCCCTTTTGTCTGCTATCTGCAAACAAAATCCCACTCTGATACCACTTGATGTTATGTATCAGAGTGTTTTATTTATCTACTTTTCCTCCCTTTTCCTTCAGTCTACAGATAGAAAGTGGCTCTGATACCACTTGATGCATACCCCCTACCTCCGCAGGGTCCATTGACCTCCCGGTCTTTGGATCATTCTTGTTTTGAGCTGAAATAGCTCTTTTGTTGGACAACTGAGAGGGGGGGGGTGAATCAGTTGTTACCGTGCTTAAACAATTATGCTTCTTTTAAACTCTTTTCTGAAACACTAAATGATGATCACAATAATGCAGGGAAATAAACAATTTCTCATTCAACATCAGTCACATATATGAGAAACACAAAGACAGATATTTCCTGAGGAAACCCATACAGGGTAAAAACCTCTTTTCTTTATATGATAAGTAATAGTTACATTATTTACATTATCATACATATGAGCACCAACTCATAATGAGGCTACAACCTCTGTTTTGCAAGCTGCAAC
>ML778674.1:272190-285919 GCA_009831015.1 Picea engelmannii
GCACCAACTTCCAATCATACAGGCACCAACCTGTATAACAGAGAACAAGAGTTCTCCCTTGCACCACCCTGCCACCCTGGTTTCTCTGGTTGCAACCAGATGGAAGCTACAACTCCCTGTGTTCAAGCACCCACTTGAACCTCCGAGGAAAACATTCCTCCCGAGCACCTCCCAACCTCCCTATAATGTTAATCTCCGTAACTTAAACTCATTACAGCGCAATAAAGTTATTCAATGGCTTACCAGTCTTGTCGTTGTTCTGTTGCACTGCTCTACCCTATCTGCATCAGTGTCTTCTGCACCCTCCTTGCACTTTCTATTATTCTCCATTTATACTCTCTTCATCATGTCCCTTTCATGCAACCTTCCTCTGCTGTGTATTTCTACTCCTGTGCTCTGCCTCCTTGCTCACCCTTCAATCCTTCTACACAGCGACCACAACAATTATAACAACAATGGCAACAACAACCTCATCTCTTCTCTGCTCTGTGTACTTATAGTTTCTGTGCACCTTGTGCATGCAATGTGTGCATGTCCTCTGTATGATCACACCGTGCCCATCTCCTCCACCTCTCGAGTGCTCTGCCTGATACTCATGGTAACTCTTCAGCTTCTCTGGCCGTTTCACCACGCGTTCAACATCACTGGGTGTTATGCTAAGATTCCTCAGCCTCTCTAGCAGTTGAGACTCTTCGTCTTCTCTGTAATAGTCGAACTCATCCTTTCTCTTTCAATTACTAGCTTTTTCTTCCAGAATAGCCCACCATGCACAGTCTGTCTCATTTTCTTTTACACTCACCTCACCGACGGTTTCATTTCGCCTTTTCTCAGCCAATAGCAAGAACACCTGTCTTTGCCACTGAAACGCTAACTTATTTGTCATTATCAGTCCATTTCTCTTAACAGATTCAGAACAGAAGCCTTAATGTGTGGGGAAGAACATCAACCCTCCGATCACTACTTGATCCAACGGTTCAGATCAAATTTGGATTTCATATATCGCGATTTTGGCACTTTTGATGACATAATGTTTATGTCCACGGGAGTCGCGATTTCTCGATTCGCGATGTGCTTCAGCCCTCCTGGCTGAGCCCTGGTCCATGTGACCGTTACCCGTGACTGCAACCATACCTCTCGAAAATGTGCGCTAGCCCTCCTGGCTAGACCATGATCCATATGACCTGTCTCTGTATGACCTTGGTCATATCACTCCATCGGTGTTTCAACACTTACAATGACATAATGTTTATGTCCATGGAATTCGTGATTTCCCGATTAGCGATGCGCTTTAGCCCTCCTGGTTGACCCTGGTTCACGTGACCGTTCCCCGTGACCGCATCCTTATCTCTGATAGATGGCCTCCACTACGCCACCGTCCTACTTCGCTGCTGTGCTGACTTCTGGCCCCTACTCATCGGGGTTTCGCGGATCGCAATTCTGAATTGCACAAAACTCTTGTCAACGGGATCCCCGATTTCCCGATGAACAAAATGTCGATGGCGCCTTATTCTTTGACACCTGTCCTTCATATGGACGGTCCCGATCCCTTTGGGATTTTGAGACTTTCGATGTCAATTGACTTTATCATTTCAAAGTCTCGATCGTCGATGCCTCTGCTGACGTCACAGGTGTTTTGTCACGTGTTAGATCCTGCCACGTGTCACTCTGATTCTTGATTTTCATGTGCCTGAAGTGTTAAATCTGCCTGACACCTGCCATTCCCTGGTTGTACCATGTGTCCCTTGCTGACGTGGTCTGCTGTCGTGAGTTGGATCAATGGTTCAGATGCACTTCTTATCCAACGGCTGTGATTACATCGCGAAATCGCATATCGTGATTTCAGGGTTTTCGCTGTCATTGTTCACGAGACTCGTGAAACTCTGATTCTCGATTCTCCGATGAGCAAGATCAACGGTCCATATCTCAAGCTTTCTTTAATGGCTGCGATCAAATTGTGAAATTGCATATCGCGATTTTGGGGTTTTCGATGTGGAGTGATTTGGACATTTCAAAGTCCCGATCTCCGAATCTCCGATGAAGCCTCCTGTCTACACGTGGATGGTCCCGATCTCTTCTTGATTTAACGGCTGCGATCAAATCGCGAAATCGCATATCGCGATTTCGTGGTTTTCGTTGTCGAGTGAACTGGACATTTCAACGTCCCAATCGCCGAATCTCTGATGACTTATCTCCCTCGTAATTTCTACAAATTTGACGGTTGTCGGCCTTTCGGGAAATTTGAAAGGGATCCAACGGTCACTGGATTGTTGTCTTCTTTCTTCTCTGCAAACTCTTGCTGCGCGTGTTTTCTTCAATGCTATTCCTCCTGAGCTTTTTCTCCTCAAATCCTTAAAGGATTCCGACATCTTCTTTTGATCATTCACCTCTCTGAACCTTCCATCTTCACTATTGTACTTAAGCCATCATCACTACTGTACTTGCCATCAATGACAAGTCTATGCTGCCTGTAAAACATGTCAACAATCCTTTATACATTCCTCCTGCACCCATGCCATCTTCATTGTTGTACTTGCCATCAATGACAAGCATATGCTACATGTTAAACATTTTCCAACATCTTCGGGGTCCTGTTGGAACCCTTTGAACAAATCCACAGTTCCATTTGCTCCTCTGGCACAGGTCTTGAGAAAATATGTGTGCGCGCCCATCTTTCGATGCTCTTTCCTATTCTAAACCAACACCTTTCGGGTTTCAGGTTTTCGAGACTCCTTCATGAGAGCTCTCCCAGGATCCTTGTCCCTCCAACTCTCGGTTGTCCAAACGCCAAAAACTACCCGCGACCACGGTCCTCTTTCGTGATTTCAGAATTCATGATTTCACGATTCCTATTGCAGATGGTTCTTGGTCCCTCAACCTCCCGGACCCCAGAATTATTTAATCTACCTGTGACCACGGTCTTCTCTTCAGGATTTCAGAATTCGCAATTTCACGATTCCATGAGTCGGGACTCCCTGTCTCACGACTCCTTCACTCTTGAACTCCTGGTTGCTGAAATGCCAAAAAGGGATTAACGGCTCGGCTCGTGCTTTTTCTTCGAATACTTTCGGGGTTTCGTGATTTCGCGAGTCGGGACTCCATGTCTCTCGACTCCTAGTCTCTTGAACAATCAGATACCGAAATGTCGAAATGACAGTCCACGAAAAAGCACTATCTACTTTCATGATTCGGGAAACCGCGATGCAAGCGTTCCCCCTATTCTCTCTGTCTTTCGAATCCTCGGTTCCCAAAATGCCGAAATCTCTCCCTCTGAGAAATCAACGACCTACTCCTCTGGGAACCAAAATATTTCGGGGGTTTTCCCGAAACCTTGACCACTTTCCACGTGTCCTCCTATGGACGGTCACGATGCTTCTACGAGGGTTAAACATCATTCTCCTCTTTCTGGATCTGATGGCTATCGGTCCTTTACGCGAGATCTGACGGTCACAATCTGATCTTATGTGCACCTCCTAAGTGCGATCCTCCTGTGCACGTATCCGTGATCCAGTGGCTCTCGGGCCACTACTCTCTAGATCCAATGGCTGGCGCAATTTCATGAACCGAGAGTTCGTGATGGAGCGACTCCAAAATCCCTTGTCGCTCCAATCCCCGAACTCTGAAATGTGTGGATATCCAAGGGTTTAAACCCCATGCACTTTCTCCTGATCCAACGGCTATCAGGTATTGATGCTAGATCTGACGGTTCAGATCCTTCCTCCTTGCGCGCTCTCCTTCTGAGATTCACGCTTCTCCCAGACTTAGAATATTTTCTAAGTATCGAAGGTCTTGACCTTCAACTCTTCCTCTTGTGAGCCCGGTTCCTTCGGGTCTCGTCTGCGTTATAGAAACGCTGTCCCTTCTGAGTTTTGTCAACTCAGAAACCTTGAAAGGTTTCTCGACCTTCTGCTCCTTTCTTATGTTTCTCTATGCGCAAAGGCACTGTTCCTCCCGAGCTTAGGAACTTAGAATAAGTTCGCTCCTGCACACTCCTTGTGCTACTAAGATTTCGAGTAACTCAAATCCGAATTATTTCTTGTAAGGAAATGCTTCCCACCCTCCTGGCATTCTTCGTCTCGATGCACACCTTGCAGAGCCTTTGTCCACAGAGTGTCCAACAACCCTGCGAGTGTCTTTTCTTTGACACTTCTCTTTCCTCAGAACCCGAAATGGAGTTCTCTGGCGCACTCTATGCACTCGCTCAATGCCCTCCTGGCAGAGCTTTACAGAACCTTCAGTAGTTCTGTTTCTTGTTTGTGCCTTCTTTTACACAGTTCCTCCTCCAGAGTATTCAGTAACTCTGAGGCTTCCTTTGAGTCTTTGAATCCTCCTGGTGTGCACTCCTTGCACGTTATTTCTGACTCCACAGAGTTTAGATGTGCACTCCTTTCGCTTGCTACAGAAATTCCAATGTTCTATTGTGGACTCCTTGCATAGCCTAAAGAACCCAGACAGATATCACAACTCAATCATATAGATAAATTCTATCTATCCCTGCAGATGAAAATCTAACATACATCTACAACATTCATTCATGAAACATAAATACATGAACAACCATATGCAGGGAAAGCTTCTTTTCTATTAATCCCTATGTCTCTATACAGATGATTTACAAAGGCTGGACTATAATAAGTCTCAGCTCTCCCTCTCGAGACCTCTCTGCTCTGGTCTCTCTTCCTCCTAACTCTCTACTCTCATTTTTTCCTCTCACAAAAATGAGGTCTCTCTCGAGCTTATCCTCCAGCTCACCATCTCTGAGCTATCGCTATCACAGAGCGGCTCCTACGGCTACATTACATAAATGGATGTCCAGTCCTGACTGGTCTGGACTTAGTTGTAGGTAACCATTAAAGGAAACCTCAACCACTACCTATACAAAGGCATGATCTGGCATTAAAATCCTTACAATCATTTATTGAAATTTCAAATTTCAAAATTGAGAGGGCTGTGCCTCTCCCCTTCTCCATTAAATGTGTCCTGGATGTGCTAGTTGGCTAGCACATTGCTGACATGGAGTGATGCTACTGCATCACCTTGTGCTGGTGATGCTTCATTCAAATTTCTTCCCAATCAACTTTCGATGGTAGGATAGAGGCCTACCATGGTGGTGACGGGTGACAGATAATTAGGGTTCGATTCCGGAGAGGGAGCCTAATAAATGGCTACCACATCTAAGGAAGGAAGTAGGAATGAAAAATACCCAATCTTGACATGGGGAGGTATTGATAATAAATACCAATATTGGGCTCATCGAGTATGGTAATTGAAATGAGTATAATCTAAATCCCTTAATGAGGATCCATGGAGAGAAAGTATGGTTCCAACAACCATGGTAATTCCAGCTCCAATAGCATATATTTAAGTTGTTGTAGTTAAAAATCTTGTAGTTGGTTATTGGGTCATAAAGGTCGATATTCCTACTCGACGTGCACCTGCCCTTCAGTCCCTTTTGTTGATGGCATGCTCCTTCCCTTTATTGGATGGGTCGTGATTTCGGTGTTGTTACTTTGAAAAAAATAGAGTTCTCAAAAAAAGCTTATTCTCTGAATACATTAGCATGGAATAACATGATAGGAGCCTGGTCCTATTGTGTTGGCCTTCGAGAGTAGAGTAATGATTAATAGGGATTTTCGAGGGCATTCGTATTTCATTTTCAGAGGTGAAATTCATGGATTTATGAAAGAAGAACCACTACGAAATCATTTTCCAGGGATGTTTTCATTAATCAAGAATGAAAGCTGGGGGCTCAAACATGATGAGATACCATCCTAGTATCAACCATAAACGATATTGACTGGGATCAACATGTGTTCCTCTAAGGACTCCACCAACTCCGTATGAGAAATCATAGTGTTTGGGTTCCGAGGGGAGCGTGGTTGCAAGGATAAAACTTAAAGGAAATGACGGAAGGGAACCACCAGGAGTGGAGCTTGCAGCTTAATTTGACTCAACAAGGGAAAACTTACCAGGTTCAGACATAGTAAGGATTGATAGATTGAGATCTATTTATTGATTCTATGGGTGGTGTTGCATGGACGTTCTTATTTGGTGGAGAAATTTTTCTTGTTAATTCTGATAATGAACGAGACCTCAACCTGCTAACTAGCTAAGTGGAGGTTCCCCTTCGCGGCCAACTTCTTAGAGGGACTATGGTCATTTAGCCCATGGAACTTTGAGGCAATAATAGGTCTATGATTCCCTTAGATGTTCTAGGCACCACACACGCTACACTGATGCAATCAACGAGTTTTTCTCCTTGGTTTGAGAGGATCAGTAAATCTTCTCAAATTTCATCGTGATGGGGATAGACCATTGAAATTATTGATCTTCAACAAGGAATTCCTACTAAGCACACATCATTAGATCATGTTGACTATGTATCTACCCTTTGTACACATCGCCCGTCGCTCCTACCAATTGAATGATCTGGTGAAGTGTTTGGATCATGTCAGCGAGGGTGGTTCATCGTCGATGACATCATGAGAAGTTCATTGAACCTTATCATTTAGAGGAAGGATATTTCATAACAAGGTTACCATAGGTGAACCTGTGGTAGGATCATCGCTAGTAGGGATTGGCGAATATTTTCTTGGGTTGGGTAGGTGAGGTCCGTAACTGATCATTGCTCGGGGGGAGGGTTGTAGGGCGCTTGTAATTTTGTGTTGTGCATCCCCTCTCCAATGGAGAGTGTGGGCAAGGCTTTGGTTCGACGATGGGAAAAAAAAATTGCATGGATCCCTTGCTACATCGTGGGAGATTTTCCTTGCCAATATTCATCGTAGGGTGGATTCTCAGTGCGGAGCGAGAAGTCCCTTTGTTTGTTTGACTCCTTGTTTCATTTTTCCTTGGCCAGGATAGATTTCTCGTTGGTCATTGGCTCGAGGGAAGGGTGGCTTGTTCCTTTTACATTGGTAATTCTGTAAGGGGTAATATTCAATGAGATGGATGAAAAGTAGCTCAACTCACTGGGCTGGCCACCCTAGTCACTCTTGGTTATTCCTTGTGACCCCTTGGCAGAATTTGGGAGTTTGTGTTCAGGAAACCCTTCCATTGGTACCAAATACATCAGTGTTGCACTTTGGCCATTGATGGCATGAGGTGGCAAGTTCCTTCCAGTAGGAGTGCTTTGTTGAACCAGGAGATCAAGTTGATGTCAATCAAGTTTCGGTAAGACTTTACACTCTTTGTTCCCGTGAGTGCAGATAAAATGTTGTGGCCCTGTGTTTATCCAATGGTGATTGTTGACGAGTGAATTCTCCATTTTTGGACTAAGGTGTTCGAATGTTGTCCCATGCATTCATCACTGGAAGGATGTTTGGTGTTGGACATTGTTCACACACCATGGGGGGGGAGTGGTGGTGATGGTGGGTGTACACTTTTTGGTCGGTGTCAGTTTATTTTTGTTAAAAGAGACCTCACACCCTCTTTTCCTTGCGAGTTCTTCAATGCTCTAGTGACCCTTGGTTTTTCCAGTGTGGAGTTTCGTCCAGTGACTTCTCCACCTCGGTGTTCGAATGTTGTCGCTTGCCTTATTGACTCGAAGGTTGTTGGGTGTCGTTTGTACAGGGGGGAGAGGAGGTGGGTTTCCTTCCAACGGATGTTCTTTTGAGTTGTTGTCGATTGCATTTTGGTAAGAGGCACTCCCTTTTCCTTTGGAGTGCTTCATTTTTGTTGCGACCCTCAGTTCATCCAGTGTTGATTTCTGACCAGTGACTTCTCTTCTTTCACATCCGAATGTTGTCACTTTCCCTCATCACTAGAGGTCCATTGTGCATTTGACGTGGTTGTTTTAGGGGAAAAGAGGTGGTGGGTTCCATTATGGTGGGTGTGATTATGGGTAAGAGAAATCACATCCTCTTTTCTTGCAAGTGTGAGTCAATTTTGGGTAAGAGAAATCACATCCTCTTTCCTTGTGAGTGCTTTGATGTTGTTTTTACAACCCTCGATTTATTCGACGATGAGTTTTGGATAGCGACTTCTCTGCATCTGCATCTGAATGTTGTCGCTGGCCATAATCATCATGGGAATTTTTTTGGGCCGTGGGACATTGTTTGTATTAGGGCAAGGGCTAGTGGACTCTCTCTTTGTTTGAATAAATTGTGCTCGTTTTTCTTTTTCTGTGCTGAAAGGGGAAATTGTCGGGAATTAGTATTTTGGAGGGATGAAAGTAGTGCGTTGTTTGAATTTCCACCCTAGTCCCTCCTGATTGTTGTTCCCTATAATTTCCCCTTGGAATTGATTATTGGGAAATATTTCTCTATTTGTTTGAGCCTCTTGTGGAAGGGGGAGTGAATTTGTCTTGTGGCCCCTCAGGTTGGAGAACTTGTGATTGTTTTTTCTTTTCTCCATCGGAAGGGGAAATTGTGGGGAATTAGTATTTTGGAGGAATGCAAGAAGCATGCTATTGGACTAGCCACCCTAGTCCCCCCCGATTATCATTGCCTAAAAGTCCCCCTCTCAAGTTGAGGTTGTGGAAATATTGCTCTATGTTTTTTAGGCTCCTGTGTATGATAGGGAAATGCATTTGTCTTGTATGATGGGAGGGTTGTTGTTGTTTGTGGTGTTCTGTGCATCATGGGATTTTCCATTGATCGCATGGACGCCTTGCCTAGCAAAGTGGGGGTTCATCGATATTGTGAGGAAATTACTCTAGGAAATAGATATCTTGGCTCTTTTAACGATGAATAACATAGAGAAATGAGATAATTAGTGTGAATTGCAAAATCATGTGCATCATCGAGTTTTTTAACGTAATTTCTGGGAGTCGCATCCTACACACACACACTCCTTGCAAGGAATTAGGGAGGAGAGGATATGGTTGTCCATTCCCAACATTTTGCGGTCAGCTGAAATACATGCCATGTTCTATGTCTTGCATCTACGAGCAGTGATCTTGTGCTCTTATTTAGGCAAGTCGACGTTGGTTAATGCAGGATGTGTGGAGCTTTGTAGGAACTTGTTTTTCCCATCGTATTTCCATCCTTGTGGAGGCGTTTGGATCCAACGTGCGACCCCATATCAAGTGAGAACACCCACTTAGTTTAAGAATATAATTAAACAGAGGAAAAGAAGCATACAAGGATTCCCCAAGTAACAACGAGCGAACCAAGAACAACCCAGCATGAAAATCAAGTGGTAAAATCACCTGAATTGTATTCTATAGAAGCGTCCTTAGCACCAGAATGGTCCCAAGTCCCTTAGAAGGGGGAACTTTATAGGGTGAAAATCCTGTCGGGCTGGGACACTATCGCACCACGAGGCGTTGTCGATGAGTTATATTTTTTTGGAATGTAGCCCTAATTGGGTGGTAAATTCTATCCAAGAATATGGGTGAGAGACCGATAGCGAACAAGTACCACAAGGGAAATATGAGAATGAATTTGAAAAGAGAGTTAAAGAGTGCCTGGAATTGTTGGGAGGGAAATAGATGGAGGCCGACGATGTGTCTCGGTTAGATGTGGAATGAATCAAGTTGGTCCATTGCTCGACTCAAGGTGGGAAATAGCACATGCCATTGCATCGACACAAGCGAGGGTGGAGTACTTCCTATTGGTTTTTCGTTGTGGTAGTCGAGGAACGAAGCATGCACCCTTGGGGCGATCCAGTATGCATCTTCATGCTCATGGTATTGGTTGGTGGGATCTCCATTCAACTCATCTTGAAAGACGAACCAAGGAGTGTAACATGTGTGCAAGTCGGTGGGTTTGTAAACCTACAAGATGTAAGGAAGATGACAGGAAAGATCCCCTCTCCATGGGGTGCATTGTTGACTGACATTGATCTTGTGTGAAGGGTTCGAGTGCGAGAACACCTTTTGGGACCTGAAAGATGGTGAACTATGCCTGAGTAGGGTGAAGCCAAAGGAAACTCTAGCGGAGGCCCATATAAATATTAACATGCAAATCATTCATTTGACTTGGGTATAGGGGTGAAAGACTAATAGAACCATATAGTAGTTATTTTCCTTCGAAGTTTCCCTCAGGATAGATGGATCTCACATATGAGTTTTATCAGGTAAAGAAAATGATTAGTGGCATTGGGGGCGTAACACCCTCAACCTATTCTGAAACTTTAAATTGGTAAGACAGTGCGACTGCTCCATTGAGCCATGCCACAAAATCAAGAGCTCCAAGTGGGCCATTTTTGGTAAGAAGAACTGGCCTTGTGGGTGAACTGAAATTCGAGTTACAGTGCCAAACTGCACACTAAACTAGATCCCACAAAGGTTTTTGGTTTATTAAGACAATAGGAGGGTGGTCATGGAAGTCGAAATCTGCTAAGGAGTGTGTAACAACTCACCTGACGAATCAACTAGCCCCAAAAATGGATGGCGCTGAAGCACGTGACCTATACTTGATCGTCGGAGAAATTCTCAGGCTTCAATGAGTAGGAGGACGTAGGGGGTTGTTGATAAAACTTGGACATGATCTTGGGTGGACTGACCCCTGGTGTAGATCTTGGTGGTAGTAGAAAATATTCAAATGAGAACTTTGAAGACTTAAGTGGGGATAGGTTCCACGCGAACAACACTTGGACATGGTGTAGTCGATCCTAAGAGATGGGAAAAACTTGTATCAAAGGTGCAATTTCCACGAACATCAAAAGGGAATCAGGTTAATATTCCTGAATCAGGACATGGCAGTGAATGACAACGTTAGGAAATCCGAAGACCTCATCGGGGGCCCTGGGAAGTGTTATATTTTATTTTTACATCTTTCCCACCCTCAAATCGGCTCAATCGGAGATAGGGTCAAGAAACTAGAAGAGCATCGCACGTCTTGCAGTGTCCAGTGTGCCCTCAATGGCCTTTAAAAATATGGAGGACTGAGTACCATCCATGCCCGGTCTTACTCATAACCACATCATGTCTCCAAGGTGAACAATCTCTGGTCAATAGAACAATGTAGGTAAGGGAAGTCGGCAAAATGGATCCGTAACTTTGGGAAAAGGATTTCCTCTTACGGATAGGCCTAAGGGTTTGCATCCTCAAACCTTGGGATATCTACAATATGCCTGATCTTTTATCACGGCGAGGGAGGGCATTTTCCTGTCGATTGGGATACAGACGTAGAATGTCCCCTCGCAGGGACTTTTCCCTAGGTGGCGAACAATCGACTCAAAACTGGTATGGACAAGGGGAATCCAACTATTTAATTAAAACAAACCATTGAGATGGTCCCTACGGATGTTGATGGAATGTGATTTCTACCTAGTTCTCTGAATGTCAAAGTTAATAAGTTCAACCAAGCGTGGGTAAATTACGGGAATTACTATCACTCTCTTAAGATATCCAAATGCCTCGTCCTAAAATTATTGACGTGCATGAATGGATTAAGGAGATTCCCACAATCCCTATATACTATCTAGACAAACCATAACTAAGGGAACGGGCTTGGCATAATCAACAGGGAAAGAAGACCCTATTGAGCTTGACTCTAGTTTGACTTTGTGAAATGACTTGAGAGGTGTAGAATAAGTAGGAGCCCTTTTTAGTGCAAGTTAAATACCAATACTTTTAATGTTATTTTACTTATTCCATGGGGAGGAGTTGGGGCATTGCCCCTATTTTTTTTCCTTAAGACACATTTTTACGGGTCGATTCGAGTATAAGACATTGTCAGGTGGGGAGTTTGGCTAGGGAGACACATTTGTTAAAAGATAACGTGGGTGTCCTAAGATGAGATCAACGAGAAAAAAAATCTTGTGTGGAACAAAAGGGTAAAATCTCATTTGATTTTGATTTTTAGTACAAATACAAACCATGAAACTGTGGCCTATCGATCCTTTATAATTTTGAAATTTGAATCTAGAGGTGTCAGAAAAGTTACCATGGGGATAACTAGCTTGTAGAATCCAAGCGTTCATAGTGATGTTTCTTTTTTATCCTTTGATGTCGACTCTTCCTATCATTGTGAAGAAGAAATCACCATGTGTTGGATTGTTCACCCACCAATAGGGAACATGAGTTGGGTTTAGATCATCGTGAGACAAGTTAGTTTTACCCTACTTGTGAACCGAACCTAAATAGTAATTCAACTTAGTACAAGAGGAACCATTGATTCACACAATTGGTCATCGCGTTTGGTTGAAAATCTAGTGGCGCAAAGCTACCATGTGTTGGATTATGACTGAATGGCTCTAACTCAGAATCAATGCTAGAAGCAGTTCTTGTCACTCATCGACTGTATATTTAATTACAATAGGGATGTCGCTTCGGCACCCTAGGGGCCCGTGTCACTTGCAAACCTTGGTCAGGAAGAGTCTCTGTCGGGGAAGTTTTTGTTAATATTATGGTAGCTGCGGGAGGTATTTACCCCCATGTGTGAGCCTGACGAGAATAGAAGACTCTGAAAAGCAAGAGAAACCCTAATGAGTTGGCTAATAACCCTAGAAGCCTTGTCGGCTCAAGAAGAAAATTTATATTAGGCTATTATCCTCCAAGAGAAGAAGTCGACCAGAATTGATAATAATATACTGAACAGACACATACCCAGAAGGAGAAGTCGGCCCAAAAAAATTGGCAGGATTACTATAAATACAGGGTGCTAGTTCTCATTTGACAGTATCTTAGAAATGCAGTTCTGCAGTTTGGTGCGCACTGCAGTTGTAGTCTGGTGCACAGGTTTGGAGGAGGGTTGCAGGTGCAGCTGCAGCAACAACTAGTTTCAGTATTGGCCTGGATATCTCTTGGCTAGGGTTTGGAACATCTGATCAGTCTTTTGTGATGCGCTATCCTTGGGGATTGATGCGCTACTCTTTGTTTGGCTATCTAGCCTAGGGTTTGCTTTCGGAGGAATTCTCAGGTCAAGGTTAAGGTGCTCGGAGGGAGGCTTCGGCCTGTGGTTGGGTGATGAGGGTATCGTCAATGGTAAAACGAGCACAACATATTATATATTCTAACAGGTTATGGGCCCACACCCCTTCAGTCAGCCTAAAACGCTGGAAGGAAACATAACCACTAGACATTGAGCTCGTTGAGGAACTGCTGCTAGGGTTACTAGCAGGAATAGCTCCCAAAAGCACTACAGCTAGGGTTACTAGCAGAAGCACTTGCAGAAACCCTAAACCTCTTGTCGAGGCACCTTATGTGACAATATTGACCTAATCTCTGGATAGATCAGTGCACCCTAGCCCAGCGCATCTCCTGGTACTCTCAAAAGGCCAAGACGTGAAGTTTGGATTTTTGGTCAAATCTAGGGTTTGACCAAGTCAAGCAAGCCATGACAAATTCTATGAAGTCAGAGAACAAGATAGATGGAGCCTCCAACTTCAAAGCGTGGAAGACAAGGATTGACCTCATCCTTGCTAAGAATAAAGTGCTGGATATTGTGAAAGGAAAGATCGTGAAGCCAGAGTTTAAAGGAGAAGAGAAGGAACCGCAGAACATTGCAGCTATGGAGAATTTCAAAGATGTTGACATAAATGCCATGAGTATCATAGTGGATTCCATAAAAGACCACTTGATACCCTACACCTCCCATCTTGACTCATCGAAGAAAATGTACGATGCCCTAACAAATCTCTTCTCAGTCAGAAACATTGGACAAGTTATGAATCTAAAGAATGAACTCCGCGACATGAAGATAAATGATGACGACAACATAACATCATACTTTGTAAGGATCTCCTAGCTAAGAGATCAACTACAAGCTATTGAAGAGATCACTTCAGAAAAGGAATTGGTGAACATAGTACTTAATGGTCTTCCCAAGACATGGGATGCATTTTC
>ML778674.1:288890-345196 GCA_009831015.1 Picea engelmannii
TGGCCCAGATGATCATTGTTGATATTCTATACTGAGGGCAGACACTCTTTCAGATCTCACAGACGTGAGTGAAAGATTGGCCCAGTTGATTCAGTTTTTATGATAACATTGTTTCTATGTAGATGAAGACTACTGTGGTGGTAAACATTCTTTTAGATCTCACAGACGTGAGTGAAATATTGGCCCAGATGATACAGTTTTTATCATAACATTGTTTCTATGCAGGATGCTCTCAGATGTTTGTTATGAAGACTGTATGACAGTAGATGAGGACTACTGTAGTGAATGTGTCTCACTGCTCCCAACTATACGTTGCTGATCAAGTACTTGTGTGTTACTTGATGTGGTAGTTAACCATTGGATTGTAGTTGTGTACTACTATGAATAAACACAGGTGTGTTCTATCCTTGTTCTAAGTGCCTTGAAGACTATCAACAGATTATTGGAGATGATCATTCAGATGAATGACGAATAGATATTTTCCAGACGGAAAATAGTTCAGAGCTTTTACTCCTCTTGTATCACTCCATGGTGAGAGTGACTTATCCAGCATCATATCTAACTACTCAGATGAAGTATGGTTTTGAGAGATGATGCAGGTAATGGTGATGGTGATGCTCATGATCTAGTCATGAAATAGTCTAGATGACTATATTGATGCTATCGGGTAAATAGTATGTTTTGTGCTCAAGTCCATTACCTGTAAATACCTCTCTAGATAGGAGGGAGTGTTAATATTATGGTAGCTGCGGGAGGTATTTACCCCCATGTGTGAACCTGACGAGAATATAAGACTCCGAAAAGAAAGAGAAAACCTAATGAGTTGGCTAATAACCCTAGAAGCCTTGTCGGCTCAAGAAGAAAATTTATATTAGGCTATTAGCCTCCAAGAGAAGAAGTCAGCCAGAAATAATAATAATATACTGAACATACACATACCCAGAAGGAGAAGTCAGCCCTAGCAAACTGGCAAGATTACTATAAATACAGGGTGCCAGTTCTCATTTGACAGTATCTCAGAAATGCAGTTCTGCAGTTTGGTGCACACTGTAGTTGTAGTCTGGTGCGCAGGTTTGGAGGAGGGTTGCAGGTGCAGCTGTAGCAACAGCTAGTTTCAGTATTGGCTTGGATATCTCTTGGCTAGGGTTTGGAACATTTGATCAGTCTTTTGTGATGCGCTATCCTTGGGGATTGATGCGCTACTCTTTGTTTGGCTATCTAGCCTAGGGTTTTCTTTTAGAGGAATTCTCAGGTCAAGGTTAAGGTGCTCGGAGGGAGGCTTCGGCCTGTGGTTGGGTGACGAGGGTATCGTCAATGGTAAAACGAGCACAACATATTCTATATTCTAACAGTTTTGAAGTTCAATTTCAAATGACCATTGAGAAGAATCCTTTGTAAATGACTTCAATATGTGACGTGGTACTGTAAGTTGCAAAGTGGTTGATCCAAGAGGATATTTCTAATCTAGTTCATAATAAAAGTCTTCAAAATGGAAAATAAAGTGGACAAGTGCGTAGGGCTCATCGACAACTTTTATGCGATGCTTGTTTCATGCGAAAAGGTGTCTGAATGAAGAATTTATTATATGTTGAAGTTTCAACAAGAATGGTTAAATATGGTAAAAATTATATTAAAATTTCAAAGTTATGCATTATGGAAAAAAATGGGGAGGGGCCAAAGGCTTATCCCTCGACCCCATGCCAATGCCAAGTACCCCATTCGAAGTTATAATATATATTAACCATATCTTAAATCTTATCCATATCATAACATGGAGCCATACCATTGAAACATTTGATAACCATATCAACCATATCATAACGTGGAGCGGTGGAACTATACGCGCCAACAAACCATACCATATCAAAACTATATATTATAATGTGTCAACATAAATTCATTCCACCACTCCAAAAAACATGAAGGGAGGAGAGGCCCGCGGGTTTGACCCTAAGACCTCTCCCCAAATAACTCAATGATTTACTATTGGGGCACCGCCCCACCATTGAATGAAAAATGATGCAAAATTCTTTTAAGCTACAAGCGCCAAAACATTATAAAGAAACCAGAATTCCAACCACGAGTTAGGAGTTCAGGAACACAGTTTTGCACAGAGACCGAGATAGGGTACAGGTGCACAAGACATTAATGGGCATGGATTCCTAGGTGGAATCTGTATAGTGTTTCTCATTATGCATTCTAGAGGAGGCCTCAGGCAAATATATTCGATTTTATACTCGTTTTTTGTAGAATTTCGCAAGGATTTTAGTGCTGTTGTTTATTTCTGGTTTTGTCTAACATAAAACAAAGGGGTTTCCATAACACTCATTTGTAATCCTTTTTAAGACTAATAAAGAATGACCTTCACATTGGAAGCGGCCCGGAGACGTAGCCAGGGGGTCTTGTGAAATCCGTTATCATCTGCAGTCTTATTTATCTGGTTTTTGTAAATATTTTTATGCTTATGTGTGAGAAATTTTTAATCATTTCCTATTCATATTTCAATCATTTTTATGATGTTAATGATTCAAATCTCAAGTTTAATACATGGTTAAAAAGATCCTAAAAATTGCAGATCAAATTTGGTATCAGAGCATCTTAATCGTTGTTGTATGAGATTGTGAATGTTAACTAGATCCAAGCTTAAGAGAGGAGAAGGGAAGCTTGAAGAGATTGATCCAGATATTGGTTCAAGAAGAGGCAAAATGGCATCTCAGAAAAGGGAAGAAAAAGTTTCTTCTATTCCATATGAAGGGCAAGAGTTCCAAAAACAAGCTTTGGTATTGGGTATCCCTTTCTATACTCAAGAAACTCTTCTTAAATTTATATGTGGTTTACATAGCTATCTACGTCATATTATACTCATGTTTAATCCAACTAACATTGATGAAGTTTGTGTTAAAGAGAATCATATGGAGTCCAAGGGAAAGAACACTAATGAAAAATTTTCCAAGAAACCTTACAAACATGATGGAAACAAGTTCAAAGGTAAGGGAAAGGCTAAGAAAACTGCTACAGTTAAGAAAGGAGGAGAAAAGACTACTTGTTCACATTGTTAGAAGAAGGGTCATGATGCTTTCAAGAGTTGGAAACTTCATCCGGAAATCAAGATTGAGAATTTTTGGAATAAGTAGGATAATAACACCACAACTACAATGATTCAACATGACGTAGCATCTAACTCAGGGGATTAAACACAAATTGTTGCTACGAGAATCAAATGTAATAATCTTTCTACCTCTGGTACAAAATACAAATCTGTTGTTGATGAAAGGAAAAGAAGTCAGTTATTTCATATTAGAGTAATCGTTAAAGACAAAAACACCGATACTCTTTTTGATAGTGGATCAAATGCTAATATAATTTAAGAAGAGATAGTTAAAAAACTGAAATTGGAAACTAAGTTACACCCGGAACCTTATCCTCTTGGATGGGTATGTGAAAATGCACAGTTGGAAGTTACAAGATAGTGTAAGCTTAGATTTTCCATTTATTTTGAATATGTTGATGAGGTTGATTTAGATGTGGTTCCATTGGATATATGTGGCATTGTATTGGGAAGTCCTTATCTATATTATAGGAAGGTTTTCTTTTATAGAGAGGATAACATATATTATCTCACTAAAAACGGTATTGAGTATATTGTTCGTGCACATCGCATGAAAACTAATCTTTCCTTAGTTTCTGAAAGTCAAATGAAGAGGTTAGTGAATTCCAGTAAGAATTTTATTCTTATGACTGTTAAAGAAAAAGATGTTGAAACAAATAAATCTTTTAAAGGATGCGATCCTAAAGTGAAAAAGGACTTGACTAAAGTTGTATCTGATTATGATATTTTATTTCAAGAACCTAAAGGGTTACCTCCTAAAATAAAAATTCAACATGAGATTCACTTACAGAAGGATGCACCTCTACCTAACATTGGTATGTACAGGTCCTCGGTCATAAAAAATGCAGAGATAAAGAAACAAGTTCAGGAATTGCTTGAAAAAGGGGACATTCGACCAAGTTCCTCTCCATGTGGTTCACTGATTGTTTTGGTGTCGAAGAAGGATGGAACAAGGAACATGTTTGTATATTACATGGAACTAACCATAATCACTATCAAGAACATATATCCTCTTCCAAGAATTGATGATCTTTTGGATCAGCTTAAGAATTCAGCTTTTTCACTAAGTTAGACTTACGAAGTGGCGATCATCAAATTCAAATACATGATAATGATATTTCGAAGACTTCTTTTAAAACTAAGAAAGGATTGTAAGAATGGATGGTAATGCCTTTTGGGCTTTGTAATGCACCCACGACAGTCATGAGGGTGATGAATGATGTGTTTGGACCATTCATTGATGATTTTGTCATAGTCTACTAAGATTATATTTTCATTTTCAGTCGTAATTGGGAAGAACATATTAAGCATGTAAGGTATGTACTAGATGTACTTATAAGGGAGAAATTGTATTTGAATATGTATAAATGTGAGTTTGGAAAGACATATTTAGTCTACTTAGGCTACATTGTAGAGTGAGGGGAATTGAATATTGATCCCTCTAAAGTAGAGGTCATTGTAAACTGGCCTAAGCCAAATAATATAACCAAAGTAAGAATGTTTTGGGTAGCAGCCCAATATTGGAGGAAGTTCATTGCAAACTTCTCCTTTATAGATTCTCCATTACATGCTTTGACAGGTACAAACATAGTCTTTTAGTGGGAAGGAAAAGCACATAAATCCTTCGACAGTTTGAAAGAGAAGATAAGTACAGATCCAATGCTTGCACTATCAGATCTTCAATAACCATTCGAAATAGAGACTGATGCTAGTGGTTATTCCATGGGGGCAGTCTTAATGCAACATAACAAACCAATAAGCTATCATTCTAAAAATTTCTCTAAAGCAATAATTAACTACCCTACATATGACAAAGAATTGTATGCATTAGTACAAAGTGTAAAGAAGTGGAAACATTACCTAATGGGTAAAGAAAAAAGCATACATACAGATCATCAACCACTCTAATATATTCAATCAAAAACTAAGCTAAAACAATAAAGACATTTCAGATCGATGGGTTTCTTACAACAATTTGATTTAGTTATTAAATATAAGAAAGGAATTCAGAACAAAGTTGCAGATATGTTATCAAGAACGCCAACAAATGATTCTATAGTCATACAAGAAAGTTCTTTAGTTCATTCAAGTTATGTTGAACAATATTCTTAAGATGAAGACTACAAAGTAGTTTATGAGTCACTAATACATGGCTCTCAGAATGAAGAACTCAACTATCATATTCATGATAAGTTGTATCATCTTGGGAAAATATGTATTCCACAAAGTGAAAGAGTTCATATAATAAGAGAAGCTCATACGCCTCTCATTGTAAGTTATTTTGGTGTAGGAAAAATTGTGACACAGTTGCAAAAGTTTTGTTATCAGCCTTGAATGAATGAAACAATGTCAAAATATGTAAAAGGATGGGTTATATGTGCAACCAGTAAACAAAGTAATAGAAAACTAGGTTTGTACATACAACTTCATGTTCCTTCCCATCCATGGGAAAGTGTGTCAATGGATTTTGTGGGAGGGTTACCTATGTCTAGAAAAGGGCATGAATACTTGTATGTTGTTGTGGATAGGTTCAGTAAAATGTGCATATTGATGCCTTGTAAGAAGAAGGTCACAATTGAGTTGACTACTCAATTATTCTTTCAGCAAGTATGGGTTCATTTTGGGTTACCCACTTCTATTGTATCGGATCGATATTCCCTCTTTCTGGGAAAATTTTGGTCATCTTTATCATGGATGATTTTAGGGGATAAATTTGGCTCATGGGATAATTTTCCATGGTTTTTCCAAAAAAGAGATTCGTTATTTTAAAAATGATTCGCCCAAATTCTATAGCATACAAATATTTTACCTTAAAAATCGCCAAAATTTTATAAAAACTGTATAAAATCCTTAGAAATTTGAATATTTTTACAAAAATATCACCAAACATTTATAGTTGGCATATGAAGGATTAGTAAGATTCAACAAGGTTTCTACATTTTAAAATAAATTTCCATCCTTAAAATCATCCCTGATCTTTATGGGAATGGATGGACTCAAAGTTGAAGAAAAGCATGGCATTTCATCCACAAATTGACAGACAAACTGAAGTGGTTAACATGACCGTAGTACATCTTCTTCGAGGGTATTGTTCCAAGCATCCCAAGATGTGGGATGAGCATTTTCATTATGTACAACATGCCTACATCAGGGACATACACTCTTATACACATAAGTCTCCATTCAAGACTTGTTTTGGTTATGTACCAAAGTACACTTTAGACTTTTTTTCAGGAAAGTTTCAATGGAATATAAGAAAGTTGATGCAGATAATCTCTTCAAGTTTATCTAATAGATTCAGTTAATTGATCAAGAAGTGCAGGAATAGTTGGAATCAAGTCAATCCAAATACAAAGCAAGACATGAAAAGAACCAAGTGGATCATCACTTTCAAGTTGGTGATGAAGTTTGGCTTCACATAAGAAAAGACCGACTCCAGGGTGAAGGTAAAAAGTTGAAATCTATCAGGTATGGACCTTTCACAATTTTGGATAAAGTTGGTAATAATGATTTCCAGTTAGATTTTCCTCCTTACATGAAAATATATTATGTCGTCAATGTGGAAAACTTGAAACTGTATGAGCCTCCTATGATCATGGATCAGAATGAACATGTACAAGTATCTTTGGTTGATGCATTTTCTCATGAGTATCTTAATGAACTTCAGGAAGATGTCATACTTGATAAGAAGGTCACGACTTCATGAAGAGGTGATTTGGAATACCTTCGTGTGGGGATTAAAGGAATGCATCCAATAAAATTATGGTGGATAGAGACCAGAAGGGTGAGGGAGCTATATGCTCACTTATTATCAGAATAATTTTATACTTTGGGTGGCCCAAAATCTTCCCAGTGGGAAGGTTTGATCTAGGAGGATATTTCTAAAGTCGTTCAAAATAAAAGTCTTCAAAAGGGAAAAGAAAGTGGACAGGTGTGTAGGGCTCATCGACATATTTCCAATAATGCTTGTTTCATGCGAAAAGGTGTCTGAATGCAAGATTTATCAGCAGTTGAATTTTCAACAAGAATGGTTAAAGATGGTAAAAATTATATTAAAAGTTCAAAGTTATGCATTATGGAAAAAAATGGGGAGGGGCCAAGGGCTTAGACCTTAACCCCATGCCAACACCAAGGCACCCATTCAAAGTTATATTATATAGTAACCAGATGTTAAATCTTATCCATATCATAACGTAGAGCCATACCATCGAAACATTTGATAACCATATCAACCATATCATAACATGGAGCAGTGGAACTATAAGCACCAACAAACCATACCATATCAAGACTATATATTATAATGTGTCAACATAAGTTCATACCACCACTCTAGAATGTGCAAAGGGAGGAGAGGCCCAGAGGTTTTACACCAAGACCTCTCCTCAAATAGCTCAACGCTTTACCATTGGGGCACCAACCCATCGTTGAATGAAGAACAACAAAAAATTATTTTAAGTTACAAGTGTCGAAACTTTATAAATAAACCACAATTCCAACCATGAGTTAGGAGTTTGGGAATGCAGTTTTTCATAGAGACCAAGACAGGGTACATGCGCACATGCCATTAATGGGCACATATATCAAGGTGAAATCTGTACATTTTTGTCTCATTTTGCATGCCATTTTTTTTGCATAATTTTGCAAGGAGTTCAGTGGTGTTGTTTATTTATGGTTCTGACTGACATAAAACAGAGGGGTTTCCAGAACACTGATTTGTAATCCTTTTGAAGATTAATAAAGAACGAACTTCTCATTGGAAGGGGCCCAAATACATAGCCAGGGGGTCTGGTGAACTCCGTTATCATCTGCAGCCTTATTTATTTGGTTTTTGCAAATATTTTTATGCTTATGTGTGAACAATTTTTAAGAATTTCCTATTCATATTTCAAGCATTTTTATGATGTTAATGATTCAAATATCAAGTTTAATACATGGTTAAAAAGATCCTGAAAATTACAGATCAGTGGCCTTGCTACCATGATCCACTGAGATTCATCCCTTCTTTTCCTTGATTAATAACATATAATCATACCATTCTAAATCTCGACGCCTCTTGTTCTCTGTTGCACACATTTTGTTTGGATTTGTTTATTCCATGCTTGAAACATCTTATTCACATCTAAAAGGATTCCTACATGTGCAGGGATTTCAGGGTTTTTGAGTCTCGACCAACAGAAAAATCTCTCAAGTGTGGGGAATTCAGGGTTTCCGAGTCTTGACCAATGGAGAAATCGCCCAAGTGTGGGGAATTTGAGGTTTACAAGTATCGACCAACAGATAAACCACCCAAGTGTGGGGAATTGTGGGTTTCCACTCCAGTCAAGGGTGGAAATCAGCCCCAAGTGTGAGCATTTGAAACTTGGGGTTTTTCAGGCCACCTGAGGGCGAATCCTCGACCCAAGCGTGTGGGGAAATTCGAGGTTACCGTGTGAGTCAATAGAAAACCACCCAAGTGCAGTGAATTAGGGATATCCACATACGGTTGGGTGACGGATGTTACCCATGTGTGAGTGTGGGAAACTTGGGGTTTCCACGCTCAGTTGGGCGACAAAATCTGCTCGAATTGAGAAGTGTGGGAAACTGGGGGTTTTCATTCGTCCGCCCAAAGAGACAACATGGAAAAATTGAAGTTTTGATCTCCCTGGGCGGGTGACGGAAGTCGCCCAAGTGCGAGGGTAGGTAACTTGGGGATTTCGGGCCTACCAAGGGAAGCACCGAGTTTCCATTTATGACCGTGATGGAAAACCCTCTATAGTTGCGATGCAATTTGGGGTTTTCATGTATAACCGTGATGGAAAACCTTTATAGGTGCGACGAAATTTAGGGTTTCCAAGTAGGATGAGAGAGAAACTTCCTATTCATGGGGGGTGTCCATGTCCAACCACGACGAAAGCCACCCAAAAGTGAAATCATGGGAAACTTGGGGTTTTCATGTCCGGTTGCAACATAAGCCACCCAAAATTGCAAGCGTGGGAAGCCTAGGATTTATGGGAAACATGTTTGACCCCGACAGAAGTAGCCCAAGTATAAGTGTGGGAAACTTGGGGCTTCTATGTTTGGCTTCAATGGGAGTCTCCAAAGCTAAGTGCAAGAAACTTGGGGCTTCCATGTCCAGTCGTGACGAAAGTCACCTAATCTAAGTGTGAGAAACTCGGGGTTTCCATGTCCGTCCGCCCAAGTGAAACTCCAAGAAACTTGGGGTTTCCATGTCCCGATGCAACGAAACTCATCCTAGCATGACTATGGGAAACTTGGGGTTTACATTTATGACTGCAACATAAAACCTCCAATTACATTCAGGTTTTCCATGTCTGACCACAACAGAAGTTGTCCAAGTGTGGGGAATCAGGGGTATCCATCTCTGGCCATGAAAAAACCCATCAAAGTGTGGGAAACATGGGGCTTCCATGTCCCACCATGATAGAAAAACCTTCAAGTGTGGAAAATTTGTGCTTTCCATGTCTGACTACAACAAAAACTATGTAATCGCGAAAAAATTTGGGGTTTCCATGTCGATCGAGAGAGAAACCATCCAAGTGTGGGGATTTTGTGGTTTCCATGTCTCAATCGAGAGATAAATCGTCCAAGTGTGGGGAGTTCATGGTTTCCATGTATCGATCGAGAGAGAAACTATCCAAGTGTGGGGAGTTTCATGTTTCCATGTCTCGATCGAGAGCAAAACCATCCAAGTGTGGGAAATGTGGGGCTTCCATGTCCAATCATGCAAGTGTGGTAAACTAAAAGGGAATTTTGGGCTTCCCATGATGGAAGGCATGCAATTGTGGAAAAATCTGAGGCTTCCATGTCTGACCATGATGGAAACCGCATAAGTGTGGGAAATTCGTGGTTTCCACACCTGACAAGAGCATGGTTGTCCAAGTGTGGGGAACTAGGGGTTTCCATGTCTGATTGAGATGAAAATTGTGTAAGCATGGGAAATTTGGGGTTTCTTTATTTTTCCGCGATGGAAACTATGTAAGCGCACAAAATTTGCAGTGGTTCCATGTCCGACCGTGATGGAAATCATGCAAGCGCAAGGCAATTTGCGGTTTCCATGTCCTGTCGTGATAGGAACCATGCAAGTGTGGGGAATTTGAGGTCTCGAAGTCAGTCGTGAGAAAAACCATGCAAGTGTGGGAAAATTGGGGTTTCCAAGCCCAGACGTGAGAGAATGAGTTTGAGCATGGAAAATTCAGTTTTTCCATGTTTTGTTGTGACGAAAGCCATGCAAGTGAGGGAAAATTCAGGGTGCCCATGTCGATCAAGTAAGAATAATAGCGCACGTGCAAGAAAATCCAGGGTTTCCGAGTCGGTCAAGAAACCAATTGTGCAAGAGTGGGAAATATGAGATTTCCATGTCGAGCCATGAAATAAATCGTGAAAGTGACAGAAAAATTGATGTTTTCAAATCGCTCAAGAAAGAGACCATGTAAGTATGGGAAAGTCGGGGTTTCCATGTCCGTTCGCGATGAAAACCGTGCAAGTGTGGGGAAATTCATCATTTCCATGCCCGACCATGACGAAAACGATGCAAGTGCGGGGAAATTTTAGGTCTTCATGTCTGACCGCTACTGAAACCGTGAAAGTGCAGGGAAATTCATGGTTTCTAGGTCTGATCACGATGAAAAACGTGCAAGTGAGGGGAATTTAGGGTTTCCATGTCCCAACTTGATGGAAATCTTCCAACTACGGGATATTTGAGGTTTCCATGTCCTACTGCAAGATAAATCATCCAAGTGTGGGGGAATTCATGGTGTTCATGTCTAGTTGTGATGGAAATCGTCCAAGTGTGGGGGAATTCAGGTTTTTTCATTTTCGACTGTGAGATGGAAATCAATGAAGTGTGGGAAACCCCCAATGGTACATCACTACCTTACCTCGACTATAGGGGCATGACCAACGTGTCCCTACTACAATAGAACTATACCTCTTCACTTAAGGACCATCGATAACTGTGCCATAAGCTACAGTTTGTTAGATATGCAACCAAGTTTTATAAAAATAGGAACACATCCAAACATGGCCTTAAATCATCCTTGTTCTATTTTAACACCTGGACAATACTCATCAATACCTAGCCATCCACAACAATGCAAGTAATAATAGCATCCAACAAGTATAAGGAGACAAAAACACACCATTATGGGTGGATTCCTTAAGCTTATTAATATGAAGAGTGTTTCCAAAGATACAAAAAGGTGGTGGGTGAAGCCTTCTGTCTGCGTCTCTTTTGTATAAATAAAAATAAGTCATGGCAACACTCCCTACTACCCAAAATACTTTCACAATCCAACCTCTGATGCATCCGTTGATCTTCCTCCTGCAACACCTCTTCCTCGCTTACTGTAGCCTCAATCTAGCTCTGTAGTGCCTCAGACACTTGCCAAGATGTCTATTTTCTTTGTGCAGACATCGTCAAAGTAGTTCACAATGCCCCCAAATCTATACTTTTCATCTCATAACTCCTTTTCCACCCTTGTTGATGCACACACGCGCCACCCAGCTTGGCACGTCTGCTCACACAGGACCTTCGTCTATTCTCGGCCTGAAGAACTCAAGGGTTCTTCTATTTCGCTACAGGGAAATGTGCGCCCACAGAAATCTTCCGAGATCTCCCCTTTTATTATCGGGAGATCAACCCAAATCTCATTGTCTCGCGAGTTCGGGACCCAAGCCTCCAAACTTCCTTTTCAAATCTTGCGATACCCGATCTAGCGATACGGGTTTTGGCTCCTTTCGTATACAACTGTGGGCTAGGCAAATTTTGACGCTTCTCACAACCTCGCAACCTTGTGACCTCGGTGGTTGAACTGTCGAATTTTCAACTCCTTAACTCGCGAGTCCCCGAAGTGCGCGGTCCCACCTTGTACCTTGCCACGTGTCTATGAGAGTCTCGGCTCCTCGGCACTTCACAACTCGTGAGTCTCCACACCAACATTTCGAGACTTCTCACGGAGAGGTCCTGAGATGCTCCTTTTGTGACACCTATACTCCACTCAAGATCCTCTACGGCCCACACTACTCTCCAGCTGTCAGGATATCGCTATCTCGCAACCTCGCGATACCTGCTTCCCAATTTGTGGACATTTTCTTGCGAGGTCCTGAGACACGATCCCTCGCTCAAATCCAACGGTTCCCCTCCGTTGTGGATCCAACGGCTATCCTTCCCTCGCCACCTCGCCACCTCGCGACTTGAAGTACCCAAAGTTTTGGTTTTCAACCTGCGAGTTCGCGAGATCCTTGGATCTCTGCCACATGTCCCTTCAGATGGACGGCTCTGATAAAATCACCACCTTGTCGCTTCGCGTCCTTGTGTCTCGCGACTTAGAACACTAAAAACTGGGGCGTTCACCCGGCGAAACACCGAGTTCGCGAGATCCTTGGATCTCTGCCACGCGTCCCCTCAATTGGACAATCCAGATCTCCTCACTACTTCGTCACCTCGCGCCCTCGCATCTCACGACTTTGAATCCCCAATTCTTGGGCTTCCACCTTACGAGTCCCAAGTTAGCGAGATGTCTCTATCCTTGACACCTGTACCTTCAGATGGATGGCTCACAGCCTCCTCGGCACCTCGCCACTCGTGAAGCTAAAGGGTCTCCTCTTTGGTCCTCCAATACCTGAGTCTGCGAGATGAGGATCTCCTGACACGCGTCCTCCACGACGAACGACTTTGATCTTCTCGCTTCTCGCGATCTTGCTATTTTGACTTCACAACTTTTGGGGCTTCAACTCCCGAGTCCTTGATACACAAGACCACGTGTAGATCTAACGGCTCCCGTGACTCTGAATCAATGGCTCCGCCTCTCTTGAGCTCCAATCTCCTCGGACCCTTGTGTCGTAACCTCCTTGCACCTCTGCAAGATATGACGATCCTCGTAACTTCGCAAAACCTCCCAAGAAGATTTCGACCGTCCCTTCCTTCTTATTAAAATCTACGAAATGAAAGGAAGGATCTCTCCACGAGATTCCTTCACCGCTTCGCCAACCTGCAACACAACTTCTCGGCTTCAAATCACACTTACCTACGCTTATCCTCAACGTCTCAGAGGCTTATCCTTCCTGAGCTTTCTTAAACTTATTCAACCTCAACAAGGTTCTTTGCACGCACTCCTTGCGACAGTTCTCGAACTCTTCTAAGTGTCGAGACCTTTTGACTCTGGTCACACCTGCAACAGCAATCCTTCAACACTTCTGCTCAGTATCACAACTGAGACTCCCTTTAGCCTGTGCACTCTTTGCACAGCTCCAGTAGCTCACCTTCACGATGAATGAGAACAAAAGCTATCTCTTTGAGCCTTCTGTCAACGCACTCACTTGCGGACGACTTCAACTGCACTCATTGCAGGAATCCTTGCTCAATCAGAGAAACGATTGTAACTCATTCACTTCCTCTCAGAATTCTATCTCGGCATATGAAGTCATACACACAGCATATTCACAAATGCATAAGAGGAAGAATATTCATAAGCAGAGCATTCAACACACATACACAGAGAACAACACAACAGCCATGAATCTTAATCAATCCTCTTCTATTAATTCAAGATCTATACATGGGTGTTCTTCTACAACTCTCTGCTATTATCCTATGCTCTCTTCTATTCTTGTTTCTTCACTAACTATCTTACAATGATACCAATGAGGGTGTCTATAGTCGGTTTTCCCTCTTCCTTCCAGAATTATCTATTCTAAGAATTCAATTCTATCTACCTACAACTACTACTTTAAATGCCTCTGTCTATCTCAAACAAGAGCGTATGGCTCGAGGTCTGATTACATTCTTCCCAAGGTGCTTAGATTAAATGATCTCATTTAATTTAGGTGCGTAAACTTCAAGAGAAAGTTTAAAAATTCAAAAACTTGCGCTGGACGTCTTCCAACTGGCTTCTACTTCCATGTTGGTTTTACTTGTCGTGAGGGATGCTCCTGCATCATACTCCCTCACTTGAAAATTTTCATGGGCTCCTGTCCATGAGCTCCTGCACATTATGTCCATGCTTCAAAATTTCTGCTTCAGTCTCCCAGCTGGCATCTTCAACTGGGTGATTCTTCCATTTGACCAGATACTCATGGTATTCTTTCCGCTTGGTCTTCTTCCCTACTCATTTATCCAGTATGTACTCCATCTGTGGCTTCTCCACAACTGGCATCTGCTTTTGCCACTAGACCTCCAGTTGATCATCACCTTCTGCTCCTTCTTCATCAGCTTTATATGGATATAAATCTGAAACATTGAATATCGGAGATATTTCAATGCCCTCTGGTAACTCAATCTCATAAACATTCTGTCCCAATTTCTTTAAGACCTTGCATGGACCAATTTTCTTCATCTTCAGCTTGTTGTATGTTCCCCTCAGGAACCTTTCCTTCCTCAAATGTGCCAGAACCAGATCACCAACTTCAAACTGAAGTTGTCTTCGATGCTGATCTGCTCTGTGCTTGTATTCCTGGTTTGATTTCAATAGTCGCTGCTTCACCTGCCTGTGAAGTTTCTTCATCGCTTCAGCGAATTCTCCTGCACTAGCACTGCTAGTATCAGTCAGTTCTGAATCCCTTAATTCAGAAACTCCTCTCAGTTGCATTCCATATACAATTTGAAATGGACTTTTACCTGTGCTCATATTTACTGAATCATTGTATGCAAATTCTGCTTGTGTTAAAATGCTATCCCAACTGCTATGGTGCTCTGTCACCAAGCTCCTCAACAAGTCTCCGAGACTTATGTTGACTACTTCTGTTTGTCCATCCGTCTGAGAATGATAAGAAGAACTAAACATCAAATTAGTTCCCATCTTCTTCCACAATGTTCTCCAGAAATGCCCTATGAATTTTGTGTCTCTGTCCGAAACTATGCTTTTCGGCAATCCATGAAGTCGAACAATCTCTTTGAAAAACAAATTTGCGATGTGGGTCGCATCGCTGGTCTTCTGGCATGGAATAAAATGTGCCATCTTAGAAAACCTATCAACTACCAAAAATATGGAATCAACACCTCTCTGTGTCCTTGGCAATCCTAATATAAAATCCATGCTGATTTCTTCCCATGGTTTCTCAGGTATGGGCAATGGTTGATAAAAACCTGCATTCTGCTTTCTACCTTTTGAATGTTGGAAAATCCTACATCTGTCCACAAACTTCTTAATCTCTGACCGCATCCCTGGCCAAAAGTATGATTCGCTCAGCTTTGTAAATGTCTTATCATGGCCAAAATGTCCATCCAATCCTCCACTGTGCTTCTCTTTCAACAAGTTCTCCCTCATGGAGCAATTTGGAATACACAGTTGATTGCCTTTGAAAAGCAATCCATCCTGGATCACGTACTCTATCCACTGACTTCTGTCTCTGAGAACTGGATTCTCAGCTACTTCATAAGCTTCCTTAAAGTTTGAATCATCTGCATACATGTCCTTAAGATCATCAAAGACTAATGTTCTGACATTGAGCTCCTGCAACAACAAACACTTCCTTCTCAAATCATCAACAACTTTGTTAGCAGTACCAGAAATATGTTTTATTACAAATGTAAAATTCTGCATGTATTCTACCCATTTAACATGCCTCAGGTTCAACTTCTCCTATTGAGTTACATATTGTAATGCATGGTTATCACTATATAAAACAAATTCCTTTGGAATTAAGTAGTGCCTCCATTTCTTCAATGCCTGTATGATTGCATAGAATTATTTATCATATGTGGAGTACTTTTCCTTTGCCTCATTCAGCTTCTCGCTGAAATATGTGATTGGTTTGTCCTCTTGGCTCAAGACCGCTCCAATTGCAAACCCTCTTGCATCACATTTCACCTGGAATGTTTTCTGAAAATCTGGCAACACCAGAATTGGTTGCTCTGTAATCTTTTGTTTCAACAAATTGAAACTCTTCTCAGCCTCTTCTATCCAGTGAAAAGATTTATGTCTTTTCTTCACTGTATCCATCATTGTTGCGCTAATCCCACTGAAATTCCTGATGAATTTTCGGTAGAAACTAGCCAGTCCATGAAAACTCCTCACTTCAAATACGTTCCTCGGTGATGGCCAATTCTTGATTACCTCCACCTTATCTGGATCCATCCTCAACTCATTTGCTGAAATAACAAGCCCCAAATAAATGAGCTCTGTCTTCATGAATGAGGACTTCTTCATGTTTATCAACAGCTTCTCCTGCTATAATCTCTTCATCACAATATTCAAATGCTTCAAATGCTCAGCTTTTGTCTTGCTGAAAACCAATATGTCATCCAGATACACGATGACAAATTTCCCAATGAACTCCTTCAGGACTTCATTCATCAACCTCATAAAGGTACTTGGTGCATTCGTCAAACCAAATGGCATGACAAGCCATTCATACAAACCTTCGTTTGTCTTGAATGCTGTTTTCCATTCATCACCTTCTCTCATACGAATCTGATGATATCCACTCTTCAAATCTATCTTTGAAAAAAAATTTGCTCCACTTAAGCAGTCCATCGGATCATCCATTCTTGGCAATGGGAATCTATACCTGATAGTTATCTTGTTTATTTCCCTTGAATCAGTGCACATCCTCCAGCCTCCATCTTTCTTTGGACTAAGTACTGTTGGAACAACACACATACTCAAGCTTTCCCTGACCAAGCCTTTGTCCAACAACTCCTGGACCTATCTTTTAACCTCTTCATTCTCCTATGGCATCAATCTGTACGCGACTTTGTTTGGCAAACTAGCTCCTGGTATGAGGTCTATATGGTGACTCACACTCCTCATGGGTGGCAACGAATGAGGTAGTTTGTCCACTACAATATCAACGAACTCTTCCAGCAGTTCCTGAACTTCTTTTGGCAAATCATCCACTCTTGTGCTAGTCAGAACAATTCTTGGTTTTCTGACCACAAAGAATTGTGGATCCTCCTTCTTCTTAACTTCTGTAAGAAGCTCCTTCCCACTCATGATAAGTACTGTGTTGTTTACTTTCGGTTTCACCCCTTTTTCTTCAATTGGACACAACATATGAGTTCTCCCATTCCTCTCCAAGGTGTATGTATTTTTCCTTCCATCATGAATTACATTTCTATCATACTGCCATGGTCTACCCAGCAATAAATGACAGACATCCATAGGAATAACATCACACAAAATCCTATCATTATATCCTCGTATCTTAATGTCAACTAAGCATTGTTTAGTGACATTTACCTGATGTCCCTTCTGTAGCCATGAAACTTTGCATGGATTCGGGTGATCAGTTGTCTCCAGCTCCAACTTTTTTACCATCTCGGTTGAAACGAGATTATCGGTACTTCCACTGTCCATGATGACTTTGCATACTCTATCCTTGGTCTTGCAAGCATTCCTAAAAAGATTGTTCCTCTGTACTGGATTCTCCATCTCTTTCTCTGGCATACAAAGGACTTTTCGCATCACTAGCAATCTTCCGCCTTCAGCGTACTCTGTCTCAGCATCTCACCTTTGTGCTTCGGCGATGTGAGTTTCTCCTCCATCCTTCTTCCTATATGGACAGTCAAATGACTTGTGCCCATTATTTCCACATGTGTAGCATGTGATTACTCCACCTCTTCCTCTTCCTTTACCTCTGGTACGAGGAAATCTATTATTATCAGCATATCCTCCTCTTTGATCAGTATGTTGTTCTCTTTGCTCAGCATATGGATTTCTCTGTGAGGTCTCACCTCTCTCTGTCTGAGTCTGAGGTTTCTTCCAATCATACTTGGGTTTCTGATATTTATCTTGGGAAACCGATTTGCCTTTTGTCTGACTTCGGCCTCTGCCCCTCTGACTTTGTTTACGGCCCAGCTTCTCCTCAGCTTTTAGAGCCAATTGGTAAGCATCCTCCACAGTTTGGATGGTTTCCAAATTTAGTTCATCATGAATTTCATACCTCAGGCCATTCATATACCTGGCCACCTTTTCGTCATTTCTTTCGCGATGACCTGCTTTGATATTCAACCTGTAGAATTCCTCAGTATACTCCTTCACTGCCATCAGCTTCTGTCTCAGGTTTTGCATTCTCCTGAACAGAGAAATTTGATAGTCCCTGGGAATGAATTTTGCCTTCATCTTTGCAATCATCTTGTCCCAGTTCTTAATTTTCTGCTTGCCTTGGCAATGCTTGTCAGTTTGCAGCTCATCCCACCATAATGCTGCATGTCCTTTTAATATTGTGACAGCATGTCTGACCTTCTTATCTTCTTCGATATCTTCATAATCGAAATAAGTGTCAAGAGCTCTAATCCAATCTAGCAACTCTTCTGCATCCAGACTCCCTTCATAAGTTGGAATGTCCATTTTTTTTTTCAAACTCATCTCAGCGATAGCCTTAATTAAACGCTCATTGTCTGCGTCCTCTGTGGGGATTACTTCTTCTCCGTGTCCAGTGTCACCTTCATCCTCGGATTCACTGACATCTCCTACATCAGTGTTTCGTCTTTGTGATGTCTCCATGTCCTCCATTCTGGCACGAATATTTCGCACTTCTCTCTCCACATCTGGATTCTTCATTTGCCTACCTCTGTCTCTGGACATTTCTCTTCCTCTGGACAATTCCCTTTCCTCCTCTGGATTGGGTGATTGTCTATTTCTTCTCCTTGGAGGCATGGTGTATTCTCTATGTCCTCTGCTATAGAAAGCAAAGAAACTCTTCACAGCTCTGATACCACTTGATGCACACACGCGCCACCCAGCTCGGAACGCCTTCTCACACAGGACCTTTGTCTATTCTCGGCCCGAAGAACTCAAGGGTTCTTCTATTTCCCTACAGGGAAATATGCACCCACAGAAATCTTCCGAGATCTCCCCTTTTATTATCAGGAGATCAGCCCAAATCTCACTGTCTCGCGAGTTCGGGACCCAAGCCTCCAAACTTCCTTTTCAAATCTTGCGATACCCGATCTAGCGATATAGGTTTAGCTCCTTTCGCATACAACCATGGGCTAGGAAAATGTTGGCACTTCTTACGACCTCGCAACCTCGTGACCTTGGTGGTTGAACTGTCGAATTTTCAACTCCTTAACTCGCGAGTCCCGAGGTGCGCAGTCCCACCTTGTACCTTGCCATGTGTCTATGAGAGTCTCGGCTCCTCGACACTTCACAACTCGTGAGTCTCCACACCAATATTTCGAGACTTCTCACAGCGAGGTCCCGAGATGCTCCTTTTGTGACACCTATACTCCACTCACGCTCCTCTACGGCCCACACTACTCTCCAGCTGTCAGGATATCTCTATCTTGCAACCTTGCGATACCCGCTTCCCAATTCGCGGACCTTTTCTTGCGAGGTCTCGAGACACGATCCCTCGCTCAAATACAATGGTTCCCCTCCTTTGAGGATCCAACGGCTATCCTTCCCTCGCCACCTCGCGACTTGAAGTACCCAAAGTTTGGGTTTTCAACATGCGAGTTCCCGAGTTCGTGAGATCCTTGGATCTCTGCCACCTGTCCCTTCATATGGACGGCTCTGATTAAATAGCCACCTCGTAGCCTCGCGTCCTCGCGTCTCGCGACTTCAAACACTAAAAACTGGGCCGTTCACCCAACGAAACCCCGAGTTCACGAGATCCTTGGATCTCTACCACGCGTCCCCTCAATTGGATGATCCAGATCTCCTCACTGCTTCATCGCCTCGCGCTCTCGCGTCTCGCGACTTTGAATCCCCAATTCTTGGGCTTCCACCTTACGAGTCCTGAGTTAGCGAGATGTCTCGATCCTTGAAACCTGTACCTTCAAATGGACGACTCACAGCCTCCTCGGCACCTCGCCACTCGTGAAGCTAAAGGGTCTCCTCTTCAGTCCTCTAATACCCAAGTCTGCGAGATGAGGATCTCCTGACACGCGTCCTCCATGACGAACGACTCTGATCTTCTCGCATCTCGCGATCGTGCTATTCTGACTTCCCAACTTTTGGGGCTTCAACTCCCGAGTCCCCGATACACGAGACCACGTGTAGATCTGATGGCTCCCGTGACTCTGAATCAATGGCTCCACCTCTCTTGAGCTCCAATCTCCTTGGACCCTCGTGCCGTAACCTACTTGCACCTCTGCAAGATCTGACGATCCTCAGAACTTCGCGAAACCTCCCGAGAAGATTTCGACCGTCCCTTCCTTCTTATTAAAATCTACGAAATGAAAGGAAGGATCTCTCCACGAGATTCCTTCGCCACTTTGCCAACCTGCAACGCAGCTTATCAGCTTCAAATCACACTTACCTATGCTGATCCTCATCGTCTCAGAGGCTTATCCTTCCTGAGCTTTCTTAAACTTATTCAAACTCAACAAGGTTCTTTGCACGCACTCCTTGCGGCAGTTCTCGAACTCTTCTAAGTGTCGAGACCTTTTGACTCTGCGCACACCTGCAGCAACAATCATTCAACACTTCTACTCAGTATCACAACTGAGACTCCCTTTATCCTGCGCACTCTTTGCACGGCTCCAGCAGCTCACCTTCACGATGAATGAGAACAAAAGCTATCTCTCTGAGCCTTCTGTCAATGCACTCACTTGCGGACGACTTCAACTGCACTCTTTGCAGGAATCCTTGCTCAAGCAGAGAAACCATTGTAACTCAGTCACTTCTTCTCAGACTTCTATCTCGACATATGAATTCATACACACAACATATTCACAAATGCATAACAGGAAGAATATTCATAAGAAGAGCATTCAACACAGATACACAGAGAACACCACAACAACCATGAATCTGAATCAATCCTCTTCTATTAATTCAAGATCTATACATGGGTGTTCTTCTACAACTCTCTGCTATTCTCCTATGCTCTCTTCTATTCCTGTTTCTTCACTAACTATCTTACAATGATACCAATGAGGGTGTCTATAGTCAGTTTTCCCTCTTCCTTCCAGAACTGTCTATTCTAAGAATTCAATTCTATCTACCTGCAACTACTACTATAAATGCCTCTGTCTATCTCAGACAAGAGCATATGGCTCGAGTTCTGATTACATTCTTCCCAAGGCGCTTAGATTAAATGATCTCATTTAAGTTAGGCGCGTCAACTTCAAGAGAAAGTTTAAAAAATCAAAAACTTGCGTTGGACGTCTTCCAGCTGGCTTCTGCTTCCACGTTGGTTTTACTTGTCGTGAGGGATGCTCCTGCATCACTTGTCAGTCACTCATCGATTGAAATCTTATTGGATGACTTTGCATGATGGAGATGTCCTCCTTATATATTGGAAAATGTGCCTTTCAATCCACTCCATGGCAATTGTGGACCCAATGTGATATCCACCCAATCATACGTCGAGTCTTTCATGTGCCCAGAGTCTTCCTGGGGATCTAACTCAACTTGGAACTAACAAGTCTCCCGACATCGCAACGTTTTTGTCTTGGTGTCTTGGCCCGTCCATGTCATATTCCATCCGTACTATGCCTCACTCAGGGCACGCCCATACTCTACCCCGAGACAATTATGCCAAGTTACACTAGACATGCATTGTTTACACTTACACACTTACACGGTTCTATACTTAGTCATTTAAGACATTAAGAACATGCAATCATCCATACAGGAGAAAGAGACACATGTATGGTTGGGTAGAACGCACTGTTCCTAACACCCATAAATCACAATGTACATAATGCTACAATGACAGACAGTCACAAGATGGGAGTTGCAGCTCCATACAAAGACATACAAAATTCAGCCTAGTCACTTCAACGACTTTTTCCTCACATCACCATCTCATAGGGCCCCCTTTATACAACCTGAGTCCGCCTTGCACATCTTTCACAAGTCTTCTCTCCATCACTTGCACTTCCAACCCATCTAGTGACTATACTTCAACACTCATTGTGTGCTCTCCAATGACATACCCAACCGAGACACTTAGTCGAGTCTAAATTCACTCTTCATCTTCGCTCTTCTCTTCCTGAGTTTTTATGCCTTGACTCATCCCAACTCATGCCTTATATGTGCTCACTCCATCCTATGGATCATCGCACCATTTGGCATCAGAGTCAGGTCAACTCACCAACTCACCATATGGGTCCTCTTAAGTCATGACGTGTCCACCAACTCGCCCATAGGTTGGGTTGTTGTGCCCCAAATCATCTGATGGCACCTTGCCTTGCCTTGCCTCTTTGTGTCTTTCCTTTCCTTATGCCATGCCCTACATTGCCTTTCCTGTTCACACCTTTCATTTCCTTGTGTCATTCCCTGCCTTTCCTTTCCTTGCCTCTCGACACCGTTTTTTCCCTCTCCTTGTGTCTTGACACCTTTCCTTGCCTTGCCTTGCCCATGACATATTAAAAACATTAAGTTCTAACCATATTTACACCTTATCCAATGGTCAACTCATCTTCTTGTCTATCACTACCTTGCCTTGCCTTGCCTTTCCTTGCCTTACCTCTTGGTGCATTTCCTTTCCTTGTTTTTTTCCATTCCCTACCTTTCCTTTCCTTCGCTCTTGGTTCCTTTCCATGCCTTTCCTCCTCACACCTTACCTTGCCTTGCATCTTGGCACCTTTTCTTGTCTTTCCTTTCCTGGGACGTCCTAAAACAGATGAGTTGTTAACACCTTCACTCCTTATTTGGCGATTGGATCATCTTATTTCCTAGCGCTACTTTTCCTTTCCTTTCCTCCTCACACCTTTCCTTGTCTTTCCTTTCCTAGGCCATATTAAAAAATTTAAGTTCTAACCACCTTCACTCTTTATTCGACGATTGGATTGTCTTCTTTCCTAGCACTACCTTGACTTGGCTTACCTCTAAGCACTTTTCCTTGTGCCTTACCTTTCGACACCTTGCCCTTCCGAAGCTGCCTTAAAAAAGTTAGGTTGTGACCAACTTTACTCCTTATCCAGTGGTTGACTTGTATTCTTTCCTAGCGCTTCCTTCTGTGGTCTGCCTCCTTTTCGTTATGATTCCTCATGTGGGCGCCCCTCTTTCCAACTCACCTTGCCTGGCCTTTGTGTACCCAACCTTGCCCATGCCATCTTAAAAAATTTAAGTCGAAGAAAAAATTCCTCCTTATCTGACATTTGACTTGTCTTCTTGCCTAGTGATCCCTTGTGTGGCCGTTTTATTTACGATTCTTCATGTGTGTGGGCAGACCAATTTCCAACTCACCTTGCATTTCATTTAGGATCCCTACCTCATTTTCGTTACAATTCCTATTGTGTGCGCCCCTCTCACCAACTTTCCTTGCATTTCCTTTAGGCGTCCAACCTTGTCGAGGTCGTCTTAAAAACGTTAAGTCAAAGCCAAAATTTATCCTTATTCGGCATCTGGCTCGTCTTCTTGCCTAGTGCTCCCTTGTGTGTTCATTTTTGTTACGAATATTTTTGTGGGTGGGTACACCTCTTTGCAACTCTCCTTGTGTTGCGTTTGGGCACCCTACCTCATTTTTGTTACGATTCCTCTTGTGGGTGTCCTTCTTGCCAACTCGCCTTGCCTTGCCTTTGGGCACCGTACCTTATTTTTGTTACGATTCCATATTCAAATTCATTGAAAAAGTACATTTAATAATCCCTTAGAGTTAACAATTTTATGTTTTTCCATGTTTTCATTGCCACTAACGTGTCATGAGAGACCATCATTAGCTTTCACTCACCCCAATATTTAAATTTCCTATTATTTTCAGTGTTTTTTTTTCTTTTTGTAGATGATATTTAGGGACTGTAACTACCCCTAAGTTTATAGTTTATTAGGTGTTTTAAAAACCCTAACAAAACCCTAGGGATTGAGGACAAACCACTAGGTGGTTTTGATCTCTTTTCTTCAAGGGGTTTCTTGAGGGTTTGGATCCCTATTTTTTGTTGTAAACAGTCTATAGCTCTACCACTTGATTATTATCCCTCCTTTATTTATTTATTTTGCTCTACGTACCATTTTAATGCATCCAAAAGAAAAATTAAGAATTATATAAGGTAGGATCATAGATTTGATTTTATTGAATCTAGTTATTTGGTGTTTTCTACAACCATTGGCAGTAATTTGATTGGAGTTTCAAAACCTTGAGTAGCTTTTAGTTTCATGCAAAAATCCTCAGTGAAGAGAAATATCGTTTAGTTCTTTTCATTTTACTTGCTAATAGCGATTCACCTTTTCGCTTTAGCTACGTTTTGTGGAAAGAAAAGTTTTCATTTTAGATTTTGTATTTCACTTGTATTACCTCTTCTATATTTCTAAAGGAAAAGTCATCCATTTACCCTTTTTATTTGGTTTTCTTCTACCCATACAAATTTAGAAGTTTATTATAATTTATTTTCAAAAATGTCTTTAATTTGGGAATTTTATTTTTAAGGAATCAATAACTCACTTTTATCCAACTAAATTCAAACAAACAAACTCATCATCACACCAAAATGGATTGGAAACCAAAAGCACTAAAGCCAACTTGAAACTTACCTCGGACACCATTGCTCCCCTAAAGAGAAAATCATGTAGGGTGAAAAGCCTTTGTTCTGAGTTCCCCATATGATGTTCCCTTGTCTCCATTTGATGAGGCAAGGCCCCCCACCTTAGTCCCACTTCTAAGTATAACTCCACATATTTATAACCCCCATCCCCATTGACAGGTACTAATACAACCACTTCTCACCATGTACCTCCTCCATCAGAACCATCTCCTTCTAGTTCCACCATGGCCAAAACTACCTAATCCTCCTTTCCTTTATGGCCAATTTCGACATACCTATCTTGAACCAGATGATCAACAATCCCTTTCACCATGATCTTTACTAGACTCGTATGCCCACTGGGTTTTCCTCCAAAATCCCCAAGTCTGAGGGAAAGTATATAGAATACCATTTGAAGAACGTGATGTCCTTCCACCTATGGTGTTTCTAGAACTCCATCATAGCAGAATCCATCAGGATCTGTCTTTTCCATAGAACCTTGATGGGTGACACTACAAATTCATACATACATCATCCAAGGAAGTCTAACCAAACCTTTGAGTCCATTGGGAATGTTTTTGTTACCTTCTTCCAATTTCTTTTCCACCATTACCCGGGGATCAAAATCCTTACATCCTATCATGAAACTACCTCCACCCACATCTCGTACCACATCCATGAGTGGTGTATATGGCATGGCTTATGAAAACCCAAGCTATATGACATATTCCTCAAGTATGTCTTCCTAAAGTCCCTTCTTCATCCCATAGCCAAGGATGTCACGATGACATTTCCTAATAACAAGGAAGAGACCATACAAAATTCTCAACAATATTACTAGATATATGCTCAGTCTGGGTAACTTTACACAATCCTCCATGATGCCCCTCAGTCTCTATCAGGTGACTCAGTCACTCCTGACACCACCCATGAAATCGATGGTCTCATTAGATCTATATCTCCCACATGTACACCACCACCACCTGGACCTAGTGGATATTTATTTCCTTATGGTGCCCCCCCAACTTCTTACGGATACACAACCCCACCTCAAGACTAGTCATGTTCCTCAACTCAGCTGAGCACGAGCACATCCTACCCTGCACCTCCTCCTCACCTATATTGCCATGGTCAATGTCCTGCATGTGGGAATCCATTTTTTGGGGCTGCCACCAACCCTTACTATCCTTCCCATGGTCCACCACTAGCAACATCTAAACCACCCATAGATGAGTCCCTTACTCATGCTATTCTTCCTACACCTACCCGACCTGGACAATTTTATGAAAAAAAATGCTCCCCTTCCTCCCAATTAGAATAGAATAAATAACAAGAGGAAGCCTATAACCAAACCCCCAACAATGAGGTTAGCCATATTGATCCCAATCAAATCCAAGAAACCAAACCAATTCCCGAGAAGGGGAAGAACCAACCCTTTGCACAAAAAAACCTTGCACTTGTTGTGGTGTATATGGAAATTACACTCACAAGTGTCCTCTCCTCCCTATAATGTTTTGAATATAGGAAGACATTGAGTATGCTTAGTGATCCAATTCCCAACATTCCCTACCATCTTTGTCACAATTGACTATGTTTCATAACACTTTATCCAACAAATGGTTGGTGACATCTCTTAATCCCCCTCATCCTTCCAGTACCCCTTCTCCCCACCTAGCTAGTAATGGAACTCATCATATTCTCATGTTGGATTAAATTGACATTCATCTCATTAATCAATCCCACTAGTATGGTATTCCCCCTAATATATCATTGATTGTTCCCTTTAATCTTCCTCCATCCACCCCTAGTACTTTACAGATCCTTGAGCCATATACCAAGATACCTACAAATGTCCCAAAGGTTTAAGTTTGTTGGAATGATGTTAATATTCATGGGAAGGTAGCCCAACATAATAGCATTGTTGATCAAGTTTCCTAGGCCCCCACTACCATGTCATCCCTCAAGATCCTTCAGATGTGCCACAAATAGAAGAAGGATTTTGTTTCTTCCCAAGGATATTTGACCCTTCGTACGATCTTATGATCAAATTCGATAGTGATCAATCCAAGCATTTATTATTTCCCTCTTCTACTTCTTTCTAGATCCCATTGGCCATAAACAGGTACAACATCCACCATTTTATTGTTGATGAAGGTGCATCCACGTGCATCATGTGTTCTTAGGTTTGGAAGTATATAGGGTCCCCTACCCTTGTCCCATATACGATCTCCCTCTGGGCGTATGACGATCATCCTTCTCAACCCCAGGGAATTTACCATAATTGTAAACTAGGGGAAAAATAATTTCATGCCAATTTTGAGGTTATAGATGCCCCTTTGTATTACAACCTCTTGTTAGGACGTAGCTTCATGTGTTCCATGAAGGCCATGCACTCAAACGTTTTTTGTAAAATGATTTTCCCCCATAATGAGAAACTCATCACCATAAATCAACTAATTTACTATTACCCTTAGGCCTAGCTTCATCCCGACAACATGGTTGATTCCTTAAGTGGGGACCATACTATTATCCATATCGAAAATATTTTCCCTGGAGTCTACACAGATTCTCTCTTTTTGGGTGCATACTATGGACCACCTACAAAAATCACTACAACTAATTCCTCCCATGTTTTCATGGTGTCATCTATCCATGGACCAGTGGGATTAAACCCGTAACCCTCTAGATGACCATCCACACCTGCATCATTCATGCCTCCACTAGGTGTGCAACATCCCCATTCACACCGTCCCTTTGTTTGGGTACCCTTCTTGTTCCCTCCTCCTAGGATCGACTAAACCCTAATTATGGCTACCCTTACCTTGCCTAACTTTACCCTAGGGATTCTAGTGTGGTATTTGGATCCACCTCCCACCTCACTTTCTAACTCTATTCTCAAACCATATTTTTATTTGACCCTCTTGTAGCCTATACCTATCCACAATGTTGTTCCATAGACACCTACAAAACCTGCACCTCAACCTTCACATGCCCCATCTCGATGTGCAAGCTCCACCGCCACCAACACCAAAAGGAAAAGGAAGTGACAAGGGGGGAAAGGTAAAAGTCAAAGGGAGAACCAATTCTTCAAAACAAGCCATGACCACCTATACCACTTCATATAGGCCCATACCACCATGTTCCATATGTGATATCATTGACCATGCTAGCTCCAATTTTCCAAGGCTACCCGAGTTTAAGGAAATTAACAAGGCCTAAGAATTAGAACTTGCTTCCTACACACCCATTGTGGAAGTATCTCTTCCCAAGTATTTTACCAAGGATATTAATTCCTTACACATCAATCACCCTCATGATTTGTGTGACACCTATGCCCATTATTCTCATCATTGTCCTCAATACCCCAATATTGGTATGATATTGAGATATTGTTCTTGTTGGATTCCATTCATCATACATATCCAACACCTACGACCACTTCACAACCCACCATTGATATTGGTCCCCATGAAGGGCATATCAATGATAATTCCATGCAAATTCTCTATCGATAGCATTCCATGGAATTGAAACTATATGAGAACATCACTTCTTTACAAGCATACATCATAGCACTCTTGGATCGCCTCATGTATCTCTAGTCTCAACATCGATGACCCATTTTTCCACTAGTCTTCCATCCACCTATTTGGATGAAGCATATGTGAACCATGTTTCCCATTCCCCTGGAAGGGGGTATGGGGCAGGGAGAATTATGTCTACTTAACAATATGTCCCCATAATTGACCTAGTGGGAGGGGTAACTCTAGGAACTTATCCTAGTCGCTCTTCCCCTTGTCCTAATTCTGATCAATGCACCATCTTTGCCTTCGGAATCATATTTTTGAGTCATTTTTCAAATTTCTTTCTTTGACACTTCACCAAGAATCCATTTTCCAAGAAGAGTCAAAGCTCATACTTTTTCATCAAATTCTTCTTCAATTGGTCACACCACTTAACCACCATATTTTGTTTTATTGTTGTTGAATATTGAAGAAGGATTCCCCATGAATAACCACTTTTATTCATGGATGTGGGTCTCCATTAAGCCTCAATTTCCTCATAATTTAACATTTGTTTTCTCTCCCTTCTTCTCATTGAATTTTCCTATCATTACTGAAAATTTACTATAGGACCCCCTCACTTGGGTATACAGATCAACCCTCCATATTTTTCATTTTCCATCTACTCAGTGATAGAACCTCCCCTACATGTATACCCTAGAATAGGGACCCATTTTTCATTTTAGTGTCCATGTTATTTCATTCCCCTAGGGGTTGGGAGTCCATTTAGTATCCATACTGTAAGAAAAAAAGGATCACAGAGCAACAAAATAAAAAAAATGCGGAAATAAAACACATAAGATACACAATACAATAGAGACATAGATATATGTGGTTCACCTAGTGTGGGATAAGTCCACCATAGAAATTTCCATTTCCTTCCTTTATTATTATTCTGCAAATGAAGGGATACAACCTACAACAAACCCACTGTAACTTCCTCTTCTTTATCTCATAGTCTCCTATCTCATAATACAATATTCACAATGATCCATATCTGCAATACATTTTCCTCATAAAAGAGGGTCGCCTTCTAGGGAAAAAACCCTAACATAACTTCTACCATCATATCTGTGAACTTATAATGAACGATCCAGATTTACAATGAAATTGCAATATAAAATTACAAGGCAATTTTTCCTTTAGGGGCCTGCTTTCCCCCGGACCCGACAGAGGGGGTAACCCCCCTCTTCACTCCCCCACGTGGAGGAGTGTACATTCTTCCGGGGTTTAAAGTATTCATGGGGTATAGACATGGCTGGAAACAAAGACCTCTAAATCAAGAAGATAATCAGGCTCCACAACCAACAATCTCCCACTTGGAGACTGATCTCAACAAATCCACCATTGTTGTATCTATTGGACTATGAACCTTCTTAGAACTAGAAAATTTCTCATCTTCATCTTCATGCTTGAATACCAACTAAAACTGAGAAAGAAATCAGTTTCTCCTTGGTTACTCCCTTAGTTAACATGTCTGCAAGATTTTGGCTAGTGTGTATCTTTTCCAACTTCAAATGTCCATCTTCCAAGACAGATCGTATGAAATGGTACCTGAGTTGTATATGCTTATTCTTCGAATGGAAGGATGATTTCTTTACAATATTAATGGAACTCTCACTGTCACAATACAAAATGATATTCCCCTGCTTTTTCCCCATTTCTTCCATAAACCTATGTAACCAAATCATCTCTTTACTAGTCTGTGTAGCAACAACATACTTTTCCTCTGCAGTTGAAAGTGCAACAACCTTTTGCAGTTTCTAAATCCAACTTATTTTTGTTTCACCTATAGTAAAAAAATACCCTATGGTGTTCATCCTATTATCTTTATCACCTGCCATATATGAATCAACATATCCATGTAGAACAATTTTTGAACCGCCAAAACATAATGCATGAGTAGCAGTACCTCTCAAATACCTGAGAATCCACTTTACTGCCTACCAATGTTATTTACCTAGATTTTTCATATACCTTCTCACAACTCCCACTACATGTGCAATATATGGTCTTTTGCAAACCATCACATACATCAAGTTGTCAACTGCTGATGAATAAGGGACCCTGGACATCTATTTTATCTCCTCCTATGTCTTGGGACACATTTCCTTAGTTAATTTGAAATGGTTGGCCAAAGGTGTACTAATTGGTTTTTCATTATGCATTATAAACCTATCCAACACCTTCTCTATGTACTCACCCTGAGACAATGTCAATTTGAAATTTTTCCTCTCTCCTATTATTCTTATACCAAGGATTTTCTTTACAACACCCAAATCCTTCACCACAAATGAATTAGCTAATTTATTCTTGAACACGTTTATATCATGCATATTAGACCCTGCAACAAGCATGTCATCTACATACAATAGAAAGATAATATAGCTTCCATTTTCTAGACTTTTAAAATAAACATTGTGATCATAATGACATCTACTATAACCTTGTCCAGTCGTAAGCCTGTCAAACTTGAAATACCACTTCCTTAGATATTTCTTTAAGCCCTACAATCTCTTCTTCAACTTTCATACCAAATTATCCTTTCTTTTGACCTCATACCCCTCTGGTTGCTACATATAAATCTCTTCCTCCAAATCCCCATGGAGAAAAGTTGCTTTTACATATAATTATTCAAGATGCAAATATTCTACTGCCACAATACTTAAAATAGTCCTAATTGAGGTCATTTTAAAAACAAGAGATGATATTTCTTCAAAATTTATACCTTTCTTTTGTGCAAACCCCTTTACAACAAGTCTATCATTGTACCACTTTTTTCCTCCGTTTTATTCCTTCAACATGTAAACCCATTTATTTTGTAATGATATTTTTCCTGTAGGCAACTAAACCAAATCCCAAGTCTGGTTATTTACCAAGGAATCCATTTCCTCTTACATGCCTTGCTGCCACTTCTTTTTAGTGTCTACCTGCATTGCCTCTTCATAACATTCTAGTTCACCGGAATTAGTCAACAATAAATAATATAATGAATGAGTGTATCATTCATGGGGTCTACTTAACTTGGTAGATATTATAACAACACTTGCAAGAGTTTGAGGTACCTGTTGCTCCTATTGTTGTACATTTTGATTTTTTGGTTCCTTTGGAATTTATTTTTCAGTGATCTCATCAAGCATTGTGTATTCTGGTTTTTCTTTTTCTTGTTTTTTTCCCTACAATTAATCTTTGTACATGACCTTTTCATTGAATATGACATCTCTACTCCTAATTATTTTTTTATTTTCATAACCCCATAAGAGATAACCAAAATCATTAACATTGTATCCAATGAAGGTACACTTCTTGGATTTTTCCTCAATCTTTGTTCTATTTTCTTTATCAATATGGACAAATGATTCACAACCGAAAGTCTTCAAAAAGGAATAGTTTACCTTTTTACCTGTCCATGCCTCCTATGGAATTCTACCATCCAAATGTCTTGAAGGTCCTCTGTTTATTAAGTAAACATCAATATCTACCGCATATTCCCATAACTATAAGGGAAAACCAACATGCAATCTCATACTCCTTGCACACTCCATGATTGTCATGGTCATCCTTTCTGACACATAATTTTTTTGCGGTGTTCTTGAATTGTCTTCTCTCTACAAATCCCATGGTATGAACAATAATCATCAAAATCCTTACTGTAAGATTCACCTCCATTGTCTGATCTGAGACACTTCAATCGTTTTCCTGTCTCATTCTCAACCAAAACTTTCCATTTCTTAAGAGTATAAAAAACATCATATTTTTGTTGAATGCAATAAACCCAAGTTTTTCTAGTTGCACAATCAATAAAAGTAACATAATAATGAGAGCCACCAAGAAATGATACCTGAGTTGGTCCCCATATATATGTATGAACAAGCTCCAACCTTTCACTCTTATTTTCTTTTCATACTCTGAGAAATATGACTCTCTTTTGTTTTCCATAAACACAATGCTCACAGAAATCCAAATCAATTTGTTTAAGATTTGGAAACAAATTTATTTTTTGAATTATCTGCATCCCCTTCTCACTCATGTGTACAAGCCTATGATTCCACAGTGTTGTATCCACTCTTGTAGAAGCTAAAGAGATAGAAGAGTCATTATTATCAATACATAAATACAATGTACCTACCGTCTCTCCTTTTGCTATCACCAATAATCCTTTGGTGACCTTCCACACCTTATCTGTAAATATGGATATACAACCTTGACTTGCCAACTTCCATGTTGAAATTAGATTTTTCCTTATATCTGGAACATATCTTACCTCTTTCAACAACCATTGGTTTCCATTTCTTTGCTTAATTTTTACCTTTCCCATTCCAACAATTTTGCATGGTGCATCATCACCCAAATGAACCTGTCCAAAATCATCTTGAACATAATCTAGAAAAAAATTCCTATGGGGTGTGGCATGAAATGAAGCCCATGAATATACTACCCAAGACTCAAAAATATTATCTAAAGAAAGAATCAAAGCATCTTGTAACACGTCACCTTTTACATTTGCTTCCTGATTTTTCTCCTATTGTCCATCTCTTTGTTTCTTTGCAGCTCTGCAGTCTTTCTTCAGATGTCATTTCTTCCCACAATTCCAGCACTCTATATTTCCAAATATGTATTTGGATCTTCCCTTCCTAGAATTATTGTGGTTCCTGTAGCCCTATCCTCTATCCTTTTGTCTTCCCTTGTTATACATGTTTAACGCATTACCTGATGTCTCACATGTGCTTTTCTGTCGCATTTCCTTATTAAGGATAGCACCAACAACATCATCAAATTTTAAATTTTTTGAACCAAATATAGAGTTACTTACATCCATGAACAAGCCATTTCAACTTTTTGGCAATGAGAACAAGATTAAAAGATCCCTAAACTCATCATCAAAGTCCACTTTTATAGAACTTAGTTGATTAATAACCATATTAAATTCATTTAAATGATCTGCAATAGACCCACCTTCTGACATCGTCATGTTAAATAATATCTTCATTAGAAATACCTTATTGGACGTTGAGGGTTTTTCATACAGTTTAGCCAATGCGTCCATTAGCTCCTTCGTTGTATTTTCTTTCGAAATATTGAAAGCCACTGACGTTGCCAGGCTCAACCATATCGTTCCTTGTGCCTTTTTGTTAAGAACCTCCCATTCTTCATCCTTCATGGTTGTCAGATTCTTTTCTCTTCCGCCCAATGGTAGGAATAGATCCTTTTGACATAAATAATCTTCCATCTCCATCTTCCATAACTGGTAGTTTTGGCCATTAAATTTCTCGACCCTAAACTTTCCATCTTCCGCCATTGTTCCCACTCGATCCAGGAACCCTATTTTCCAGGGAGTTATTGATACCAATTGTTAGAGAAACATGAGCACGGAGCAATAAAATAAAACAAATGCATAAATAAAACACAAAAGATACATAATACAATAGAGACATAGATATATGTGGTTCACCCAATGTGGGCTATATCCAACAGAGAAATTTTCAGGTCCTTCCTTTACTATTATCCAACAAATGAATGGATACAACCTATAAGAAATCCATTGTAACTTCGTCTTCTTTATCTCACGGTATCCTATCTCAGAATACAATATTTGCAATGATCCATAGCCGCAATACATTTTCCTCATAAAAGAGGGTTGCCTTCTAGGGAAAAAAACCCTAACATAACTTATAAGATCATATCTATGATCTCATAATGAACGGTATAAATTTAAAATGAAATTACAATATACATTTACAAGGAAATTTTTCCTACAGAGGCTTCACCCCCAAACACCCGTCGGGGCTCTCTTTCCCCCAGACCCCCCAGCCGAGGGGATGGACCCTGCAGAGGGGGTAACCCCCCTCTTCACTCACCCTCATTGAGGAGTGTGCATTATTTCGGGGTGTAAAGTCTTCATGGGGTATAAACATGACTAAAAACAAATACCTCTGAATAAGGAAGATAATCAGGCTCCACAACCAACACATACTAGAGTCGAGCCACATACATTTCTTCTCATCATGTTGAAAACCACATCCCTTGGACTCAAACATTTTATTTTTTTATTTCATGGAATTCTCTTTCAATTGGTCACATTACTTAACCACCACTGTGTTTTCTTTATTGTTGACCATTGGGCCAAGAGTTCCACATTGAAAATCATTATTTTATGTTCTTTACAACTATTTTTCCCTAGTAGGGGGAATACTGAGTGTATCTCATTACATCCCTTAGATAAGGGCATCATTACAACCACTTCTATTCAGCCCCATTGGAATTACTAGGAGGTTTATTGTCTTTTGTGAGATCCATTCTAGACCAATCTTGTTGTAATTATCTGGAAAGATATATCCCTTCTCCTCTCCTAACCAACCCCATTGGAATTATTAGGAGGGGTTCTCTCATAGTAACCTTCTCACCAACACCATTGGCATTATGATGAGGAGTTGTCCTTTAGTTCCCTCTACTAACCAACCCCACTGACATTGTTAGTTGGGAGGTTATGTCTTGCTTAGTTATTTAGTTCTTTACTAACCAACCCCATTGTCATTCTAAGGAAACTCCCATTAATTAGAGTATCTCCTAGCCAACCCCATTGGAATTACTAGGATATTTTTCTTGATTTTAGTTTTTTCTTATCATATTTATTGATTGGTATTACCGAGAATAATGTTTCCTATGTTATTTATTCCTAGCCAACACCATTAGCATTACTAGGAAGAATATCCCTTATGTGTTATTTCCTCCTAGCTATCCCCATAATTTAGCATGGCTAGGAATAATTTCCACTTGGGTTCAATCCTCCTATCCAACCTCACTGGTAGTTCTGAGAGGCTCCCACCCCCTTCTTATCCCGCCCACTTCTCATGTCCAACCCCATCGACACGGCAAGGAAGGATACCTTTTCTATTGGGTGGCCTCCTTCACTAGGACTCCACTATGTTTTTAAACACATTGGTGAGTAACTTTTTATTTTTCACACACTCATTTTTCCCCTAGAAACATCCATATGTTTCCCTTGTTAAACTCATATATGATGACTCACCCCTCCATCTGTTATATCCATCACATGTTCCCCAACTACCCATCTATAGTTTTACAACTAATACATTTGATCAACATTATTCCCAGTCACCCACCATACTTATGGATATCTTTAGTTTCTACCATATTAGCCTGCATTTATTCTCTAAACAAGAGAAGTTGTGAGTTCACCTATATTTTCCTTCCATCCATTCCTTGGTGTCAATCCCCATCACTCACATTATGTTTTTTAGCTCATGATGGTCCATTCGTGATTCCTTCTCCTTGTTCAAACATGATCCCCTCTATCGACTTCAACACTTGTATTCTAGAGGGTTGGCCTAGAGTATTTATACTTTGGATGCCTCCTTATCCTTGGTGCCTTTGTTGTATTCATGTTTTCTTTTATGTGCTTGACTTCATCCCCTTTTCTCACATTTGAGATTCATACTCTTGATAGTTAAGTGATATAGTTTTTGATGCCAATATGAAGGACATGTGTGAGACGTTGCAAACCTAAAGAGGGGATTTCCCTACATCTATCCCCCTGCAAGTGTTGGTTTCAACAACCACTTCTAGATTTCTAGATTCACATGTTGTTCTTTGGAGATTGATCCTATATATAGTCTGTCACCATTACACCCCAATGGACTTTCCCCTATTCACTTCAACACATCTATTTTAGGGGATGTTCTTTTTTACATTTGTACCTATCTTCTAGACAGTGGGTGACATTGGAACATCATGAGAGAGTCCTCATTTATCTCAGAACTGATCAGATCTCATGTACTCACACTATTGATATTTGTACATGCATATATGATTAATCTTTACATGTAGTTCCTCATATTTTATTGGATTTGTACCATCATTCTGAGATCCCCATGATGATTTTTCCTTTAGTATGTTCATGAAATATTTATGGAGCCTCATTCATGTTCAATAGGGCTTCTTAGGTTATTTCCAACCCCTTTATTTAGCATGAGGGGGCATCAATTCTTATGTACTCAGTTAAGCCAGAGCTGGGAAGTGTTTCATATTATCATGTTGATGTATTCTTTCTATATTTTCTAGTGTTATGTTGTATTTGAGACTCCTTTATAGTCTTCTTAATTGATCTCATGAGTATTCTTTATGAGTATGGGTATTCCTGCCTCATCCCATTTATATCATATTACTCCCCACTTGGTGAGCCTTTATTGATAGGCGGTTTTCTATGGCCTCTTCACTAGTTGGGATTTCTTTTCTTTTCCCACAGTATCACATATCCTCTTCGATTAACACATATCTCAATGAGAGAAAAATATAATGTATTTTGGTCATATGATTTGATCCTAACCTTATACATTAGGGGGGCTCTATTATCACCATTTATTCACACACCCAGCCCAAAAGGATACGTATTATCGATATACATCGTCATAGCCTATGCATCCCTCGTCAAACATATGGTCACACCATTATTCCTTTATTTTACTTGGGAAAACCCCTTTTTCCTAAGTAATTTCACACTTTCACACCATTATTCCCTTGCATAACGTAGGAAAACTACCTTTTTCTAAGTTATTTCACTTTAATAACCCATAATCCACTTGTATGCATTTCCCCTCTTTATTTTATTCAAATTAAAAGGAAAATTCAAATTAGTGGCTAAAATTGATTTGGTCAAATATAATATTTTATTATTTTGACCATATCAAGGATAACCACTACTTTCCCTATACAATAAAGAGTTTTGTACCATTTTCCATATGATTTTCTATGAGAGTACTGAGATGTTGCCAAAATTTTGCACTCATCTTTTATATTTAAATCACTTGGTTAATTTAATCCAAGAGGAGAATCTAGCCAATGTTGCCATACATCTATGAAAGAAAGAAGAACCCTCCCATAGAGAGGCCACTAGGAAAAAAATATCTTCACAGCTTTATCCATATGTGTTCTTTATATTATTCTTTCCATTGAGTATATAAATTGATCACATTCTTTGGATATTTGTACTACATTCTGCAGTTGGTATATCTTTTGTTTTATTTCTGTTATGGTAGATTTAGATCTAAAGGAATGTGTGTCCATCAATTAAAGTAAGTTTTATTTTCTTCTTACCCACATTTTTTTGTGATCTAGAACAACCGCTAGAGAGGAAAATATGCTCACTATTTCTAGAGGTTTGCTATGACAAATATCATACTACATTTTTCATTTTTGTAACACCCCCTTCGTTACAGCCACGAGGGAAGCATTTTTTTTTTTTTTGCTTTTTTTTAAAGAATTAAGAGGCAAGAAGGCAATGACGACAATGGTTAACTGCACCACAGACGATGAACAAAAGCATGCAACCCAGGAAATAGGCAACTACGACTCCACTCACTGGCACAAGGTAAACTAGGCAAACATGCGCAAAATAACAAGGAGGAACGAATACTCGACCGACGCAACAAGACACTCCTACACGCTAATGGACAACCTCCACTTCTCGACACAATGATGTTGGATAAAAAAATACTAGAACCTCAAGGCACACGAACCAAACACCTGAAGGCGTTCAAACAACGCGCGAAAACAAATTTACAATGCTCGACAACACTCACACAAAACACACCGACTCCGGCCAAGTTATCATTAATCGCTATCCAAATAGGGTGCGTCATGATCCCATCATCAAGAATCATGTCGTCCCCAGGTGATAGATGCATCAATAACCTTGGCGCAATACATCCTATCCGGACCAAGGACTCTAGAAAACTATGACATGCTAGAAACTAAATACCAAAAGAAAACCACACCCATACCCCCATGGCAGGTTGACGAAATGCCAGAGGACAAAGACAAGGGATGATGCAAGCCAAGACACGACATCGTCCATGACCCGACCACTCACCCAATCTAAACTAGTCAATAGTTACAAGTGTTTGACAAGAGATTAACCCTCTAAATTAAGCAAGTCCAACCTTTAAATTAGTCTCTAACTTACCATCTGATTAACATTAAATAAAAAACCAATTGGTCATTCTACCTAACACCTCAGTTATTCAATTGAATCGAAAAAAGTATCAACTACGAATCGATTAGGAAAATTTGCATTATAATCAATCATTAAATACAATCTAATTAACATTAAAATCATGTCATTTCGACAGTCTTCTTTAATCAATATTTAACTAAAATGACAAGTCTAAATTAAATTCAATTAATTCCATACACACCCATCTAATTCTTCGAGTCTAATTTACCAGGTTAGACAACAACTATATGTCAAATTAACTTTTAATACATATTAATTCAGCAAGCCTAAATGACTACTAGTCAGTAACTTGTGAATCTAATTAACCTTAAGTATAATGCAACACAATCTAATACATAACTAGCCTTAAGGAATACATAAATGCTACGCCTTCAACGCATCAATACATGATTTGAATATCAATTAATTTGCAATAATAAATACAAGGCATTTACGCAGAAATAGATATATAAATTGTCAAGCTACTTAACCTTAAGGAATGCATAGACTCGTCTCATTCAAGGCCGGAATACATGACTAAAATGATAAAAATTGCCATCATAAATACCAGGCATTCAACGCAGGAATAAAGATTAAATTTATAAATGAAATGCAATAATAACTATAATGCATTCAACCAAAAATGCAGAGTAGTATCTGCAAGGATTACACATCAATAACTAAACAACTGAGTAAGAGATCAGGGATACACATCAATAATAAATGGCTAAGAGAGAGATTGGGAAACGAACACGCCTTCAGAAGTCTCAGTGAAAAATTAAATGTGACGCATTCCTACAGAGGGTAGCGTGGTCAGGTATGAACATAAATCATGGTCTAAAATAAACACTAGCTGTCAGGCCAACAATATGTTATCTTACTCCACCATAATCACCGCTTACAAAAGACTAAATATAACCCGAAGGATTACTCCAAAAAAAACTGTTGTGGCTAACTCACTGTTCCAGAATTAGTTTGGTAAGAAAAGATTGGAATTATTGACCCACTTCAGTTGCTACCTAAGAACAAAGCGACTTGAGACCTAATGCTACCCCAAATGTTCAGCAGAAACCACGACAGTCCCAGATCGCGGGGAAATGGTTATTTCATTTGGCACACCAAGCAATCACAGATAGGGATATGGTTATTACAACAAGCATAATACGATCGCAGACAAAAACTTAATCATTCAGTACACATGCTGAACACAGGGGAAAATCGTGATTACAGTCATTACATGAACTAAACACAGAGGAAAAGGTTAATTCAATTAATACACAATTCTATCATAGTCGGGGATAAGGGTTTCATTTTTCCTTCACGCAGGGTACCCAAAAACGCAGACACATGTCGATAATTCATTTTTCAATGAATTAGAAGCATAAAATAAATAAATCGCAACCCAAGAAAAATTGCAGAAAGGAATTTAATTTGTTTTTCCATTTCTAGGATACCATTACATTGCAGACCGAGAATTACACAAACGTTTATCCCCTTTTCAGTGTACCAAATATAAAAAAGTAGACATAGAAATTAAATTGTTTTTCCATTTTCAGGAGACCAACATAAAAGTGCAGATTTAAATTAAATATTTTTACATTCCAGGATACCAACATAAAAATGTAGACTGAAATTAAATTGTTTTTCCATTTCTAGGATGCCAATATAAAAACACAGATTGAAATTAAATCCCCCTTTTTTTTATATTCCAAAATACCAATATAAAAATGTTGACTGAAATTAACTCTTTTACATTACCAGGATACGAATCCAACACAGACAATAGTCAAAGAATACAAGGATACAATGGGATAAGTCATTGAAATGATTGCAGGGATAAACCAACATGAACGCAAGAAATTCATAGGCATGGGTACTATTGCTAGAAGGTGCAAGACGAAAATCAGCCAAGGACAATAAAGGAGGTAGACAGCTGACAGGAACATCCTTCGCTCATCATCCACGCATAGAAAACTAGGGCGTTGAGATCCATAGGTCTATTAACACCAAAGAAACAATTGTAGATCAGGCTCCTGGCCGACTTCTCATGCAAGGATTGATCAACTAGGGACGAATGGCTAAACAACCACAATCTTCACAATTCAATACACCACAGGGCGGTCAAGAAATGTCGGGAATCGAAAGGCATGGGAGTCAATCAATCATCGATCTATAAGCTAGGGAAAATTTAGTCATCAACTAGAACTCTACGATAATCAATTTACTTACCCAATTAAACATGCAGATCCAAAGAATAAATCCTACTACAATCTACCATGAAAAAATAAAGAAAGTGTATCGTTTCCCAAATGCCACTCTGAGTTGATGTCCCGCACGCTCCGTGCAACTCCCACTTGTCGACCGATGAGACTTCACTGGTACCTCCCAGCCAACGCTAGGGGTATTATTCTTCCCCCTTAGCCCCTCGAGCCGCAAAGGGTCCACACACACTTACCAAAGAATCAACTAGCTCCCAGCTCACCTCGCCAGGCCGAGCTACCACTCCTCACTGAGTTGGGTATCCCAACTCCCACAAGCTAAGTCAGTTAAGTAGATATTTCTGCAGTGCAATGTTATGCAAATAGAAGAGATCCTTCCTCCTTCACCTCCCTCCATTATTTAGAGTTTTAAACTCCTTTACCTTCCCAAAATCTCAATTAAATTAATGTTTAATAAATTAATTCCTAAAAATCCTCCCCATACAAGTGTCACCCATCCCCTTCATTCCTCCATAAATTAATTTCTTTAATTAATTAATTACCCTTATTTCCCTCAGCCACCTAGAGTCACTCCTAGAATCGCTCCTAGGTGTCCCCAAATTCCCTTACAGGTTTTAATGAATTTCCCCATTATTAATCTGCTAGTTCGGTTTAAATTAGAAATTTCTTATATGCTAGATACCTTACTAAGTTTGACTTTCTACTTTTCCCCTTGTGTTTCCCTTTTCTTTTAATGTTTCCCTCTTTTCCTAGTTTCCTAATTATTTTAGGTTTCCCTCTTTCCCCCTTTCATTTAGAACTCAAATTGGCAGGTGTAGAAATTAACTTTTTTCCTTTTCCCTTATTAATTAATAAACTTTAAATTATCACAATATATCAAAACAATTATCCCCCCACCCCTTATTGATCCCAACAGATTTTTATGAATCAATTAAATTGATTAATCCCTTCTTGTTGCAAGATTAACGAAGATTATCATAATTATTTATTTTATTTTTATTTTTATAAATATTATATATATATATATATATTTAAAAGGATAGAAAAATTCTACCATCGATATAATTTAGACCTAGACTTTAATTTTCATGTCGGGTAACATTTTATTAGGGAAATTGTTTTAAAAATTTCTTATCACGTTATTCGTACTAAGGACAGCTAGGCTCATTCATTTATCATTAACAACATGACGTGCCCTTCAGGATGCACTAGGTTCTCCAAGGGTGCCACTCCCCTCATCTGTTTCCCTTGTGCGATGTGCCCTTTAGGACGCATTACGTGCTCCAAGGGTGTCACTTGCCTCGGTCCATTTTTCTTGTGTGACGTTCCCTTCAGGACGCACCACATGATCCAAGGGTGCCACTCACCTCTTGACTGACTTGGTAGATGTCAAAAACCCCTATAATCAAAACTCTGTTAGGAAAACTTGTGGGAGACTAAGGGCCTCTAAGGAATAAGGCCCATGCCTTATTGTGCACCCCTTAGAATCATCGTGAGCAACTGTCGCAGTCTTCCCTCACAACATCATGGGTCCTCTCGAACTAGGTAAACGATAACCTACAGTTCGAGCCATGACGGGAGTGCTAGTAGGTTGTGGTAGGGATTTTGTCCACACCTCTACCTCAACATCTTTTGTAGTCATGCATGACCCCTCTACTCCACATGTGAGTCTGGTCGGCAAGCTATCATTATCCTGCATCATCAACGAATCATGTCAACAATATATCCATAATCATATAATCTAATTAGATGCACTAATATCACATATAAAGCAATCAAACCCCAATGGGTCACTCCCTGACTCGATCCAGAGTCCAAGGGGTTCCATCGATGCCTCTGCATCCTCGAGGTCCAAAATCCTGCACACTCAGTAAAACCGAATCAATAACACCTGTCTATGTCAATGCAGTAAAACAACATGTTATCAACCCATAAAGCCTCATAATCAAAATCAATGTTTTAATAGCATAATAATCCAGATCACTTGCGAGCAAGTTTCCTCAAAGAATAAGTTCGCTTAGTGAACAAGAGCGGGATGTTCCATACACCCACTCTTGGTCTAAATTTTGTCCCGAAGTTTCACAGTATAAGTGCCGAAATAATGTGTATAACAGTATCATAAGTCTATCTATCAAACAAAAATGGAAACTGCTGGCACATATCATATGCGTCCTCCCAGGTCGCCAAGTGCAGACTATAATTGACCCACTGGACCTTGACTTGATCTACTGTCCGATGTCATAGATGTCGAATGCGATGATATAGGATGCGGATTAGCTCAGCTATGAGCACTCGCTCGTCTGACACCTACAAAGAACTCATGTCAATAACATGTGTAGGATCACTAATATAATGTCTCAAAACAGATACGTGAAAAACATCGTGCATACGCCTCAAAGACTCAGGTAAGGCTAGTCGATAGGCCACATTCTCCTTTCTCTCCACAATCTCGAAAGGTCCCACGAACCTAGGAGAGAGTTTAGCTCCCTTTCCAAACTTGATCGAACTCTTATGCGATTTAACTCACAAGAAGACCTGATCATTGACCTTGTAACTACGGTCGACACAGTGCACATCGACATAACTCTTATGTTGATCCTGTGCTTCATTAATCCTTTGTATTATTGTTTTCATTTTCTCTTCCATTTCTTGGATCGCTTCTGGTCCTACCAGGACCCTATCCTCAAGCCGATCCCAACTCAAAGGCGTCTGACATGGTCACCTGTAAAGAAACTCGAAAGGCACCATCTTAATGGTGCTTTGGTAATTGTTGTTATAAGCTAACTCCACCAGTGGCAAGAATTCTTCCCAACACCTTTGTTGGTCCATCACGTACATGTGAAACATGTCCTCCAAGGTCTGGTTCATTCGTTTGGTCTGCCCATCAGTCTCTGGGTGATACATCGTACTGAAGTTAAGTTGGGTTCCCAAGGCCTCTCGGAAACTCGTCCAAAATTGTCAAGTAAACATCTATCCTCGATCATATATAATCCTCTTAGACACACCATGTAGCCTCACATTCTCACTGATGAAAACTCCAGCTATGTCAAGTGCCTGATACATTGTACACACAGGAATAAAGTGATCACTCTTCGCCAGAGTGTCTACTACTATGAAAATCGAGTTGTGTCTCCTTGTCATCAGTGGAAATCCAACAATAAAATCCATCGAAATAACCTCCCATTTTGATTCTGGAATAGCGTGTGGTTGTAGTAATCCCGATGGATGTATATGTTCATCCTTTACCTGTTGACATTCTAGACATCTGGCCACATAGTTTACTATGTCTACCTTCATTCCCTTTCAGAAGAATAAGGGTTTAAGGTCTTCCCTCATCTTCATGACTCCCAAGTGAGCCATGTAAAATTCTCTATGAGCCTTGCTTAGGATCAAGCTCCTCAACTCGTCGTTCGGTGGTACGTAAATCCAATTTTTAAAACTCAATAAACCATCGTCATCAAATGTAAATCCTTCAAATCTTGGTACCATCATTGTGTTTTTTCCCTTAAAACCCTTGACCTATTTGTACCAGTCATCATCATGATGTAAAGTTAGAATCGTATCACGTAGGCTCGTCTGAAGAGGCAACACTGAAAAGATGCATGGTCTCCGACTCAATGCATATGCCACTCAATTCACTATTTATTTAGGGTAAGTAATCTCGAAATCATACTCACTAAGTAATTCCAACCAATGTCGTTGTCACGCATTTAGGTCGCTTTGCATAAATATGTGTTGTAGTCCAAAGTGGTCAGTCTTTAGTTCAAATTTTCATCCAACAAGGTAGTGTCTCCAAACCTTCATGGCATATACAATGGATAACAACTCCAAATCATGCATCGCATAGTTCTCCTCATGCCTTCATAGTCCAAAGATGTAAGGGATCACTCGTTGGTCTTGCATCAAGACTTCGCCTAAGCCTTCCTTGGATGCGTCAGTGCATACCAAGAAACCCGCGTCCATGTCAGATACCTTTAGTATCGGTGCAATTGTCAATAGCTCTTTGAGCCTCCGAAATGATTTTGCTCATTTCTCGGTCCAAACAAACTTCTTTTCTTTCTTCTGCAATTTCGTGATTGGATTTTCTATATTCGAAAATCCCTCGATGAACTGTCGACAATATCCTTCTATACCCATGAATCTACGTACTTCCATGATGTTCGTCGGTGCAAGCCATTCCATAATAGCCTCAAACTTCGTTGGATCCACGATGATACCTTCACCGGAGATGACATGCCCTAAGTAGTGAATCTTTGATTGATAAAAAGAGAATTTGGACAACTTCCCATACAATTTGTGCTCTAGAAAACACTATAGTACCAAGCGTAAGTTCTCGTCATGCTCCTCCGTCGTCTGAGAGTAAATTAAAATATTGTCAATGAATACTTGGACGAACTTGTCCAAGTACTCGCAGAACACCCCGTTCACCAAACTCACAAATACCCTTGGGGAATTTGTCAATCCAAACGGTAAAATAGTAAACTCGTAATGTCCAAACCTTGTCTTAAAGGTGTTCTTAGAGACATCATCATCCTTGATCTGTAACTGGTGATACCCTGATCGCAAATCGATCTTTGAGAACACTGTCACACCATTCATCTGATCGAACAGATCATCGATCCTCGACAACGGATACTAATTCTTGATCGTTGCCTTGTTTAATTGACAGTAGTCAATGCAAAGCCTCCACGACCCATATTTCTTTCGTATCAAAATAACAGCCGCACCCCACGGTGACACACATGGACGTATCAGTCTGAGGTCAAACAATTCCTTCAGTTGTATTCTAAACTCCTGTAACTCTAGGGTCGACATCCAATAAGGCATTCTCGATATTGGTTCAGTCCCCGATTTTAGGTCTATAGTAAATTCCAATTCCCTTTCCGGCGGAATCTCCGGTAACTCCTCTGAAAAGACGTATTCAAACTCTCTCACCATTAGGAGGTGTTCTAGACCTTCCGCTACTCCCTTCTCATTTAATGTGAGGATTGCATATATATTACACCCCTTGTGCATGCTCTTTCGTAGCTGCAAGGAAGATATAAACCTCAGGGAAACCCCCTGGTTCCGACCTACAATCACACATCTTTGTCCCTAATCATCGACCAAGCTCAACCGTTTTGTCTTACAGTTGAGTATCACCTCATGCGATTCCAACCAGTCCATACCAATCACGACATCATAAGATCCTAATATCATGACGTACAGGTTGGCCCTGGTGAAAAACTCTCCCAGGTTAAGGATACATCCCGTAACCTTTCCTCCAACCTTCTGTTTGGCTCCTGAAGCCATCTCTATGAAGCTAAACTCATCTTGCTCGACTACCTTTACCTTAATCTTTTTTAGCACTACACCAAAAATGAAACTCTCGGTAGCACCGAGATCTATCAAAATACTAAGGGTATGGTCAACGACAGTACCTAATGTCTCGAGCACAGTCGACTGGTACTCGACCTAGAAATTATTCACCGCTGAACAAATCCGATGGGCCTTTCCCATATCTCCCATGGTAGTGGGTCCAACTGATCCAGACACTCTAGTCCTCTCCATTGGGAAGTTGTATTGGTAGTGTGGCTCCCCACACGCCCAACACCCCTTCTTCAATTTGGTACTCCCGATACTCAAAGTAGAAGATGACGACCCACCAGCTTGGAATCCGGGTTTGTTCTACTGAACATGCCTAAACCATTGCTGTTGCGGTCAACATTGTTGTTGATTTTGTGGTCCCTGGTAAGGTGTCCTCTTCTGAGGTGTTGGTCGTCGAGGGGCAGTGAAAGTGGATCCCCTCTAGAAGCCACAATATCCTCGCGTATGTCTGGCTGGTGTCTGATGCTACTTCTCACCAGATGACACCTGCCTGTTGATCTCGCTGGAGTCCTGGTCTGACCCCTACTGATAAGATCCTCCTCTGCTATGAGGGCCTTCTTGACGACATCATGCAAGGTTTGAGGCATTAGAATCCTAACCTTTTCATGTATGCTACCATTAAGGTTGAACACGAACTTGTTGACCTTAAGTTTCTCAGTATTAAGATGTGGAGCATACCAAAGCAACTCCATAAAATGAGCCTCGTACTCGGGCACTGTACGACCGCCCTATCGTAGGGCGTTAAACTCGTTGATTTGATGCTCAATGAATTCCTCCGAAAGGTACCTCTCTCGAAACCGTTCCTCGAACAGTTCCCATGGCACATCTTCGATGACCATGTTCAGTTATGGTAGGAACGTCTTCCACCATAGAAGAGCGCTCCCCTTCAGTTGAAAGACCGCCATGCAGACCTTCATGTTGGAGGTATAATCGCGAAGTGAAAATCACATCGCCATATTCTCCAACCATGCCTTAGCGGCTGCGTCATCTGGGGCACCAAATAACTTGGGAAAATTGATCTTCTCCAGTTCATGATGAATGCTACCAGTACCGACCAGAGAACGCGGTGGACCCCCATGGGTGCCGATGCTCTTACCTCATCTTTGTCCAAATGACTGATCAGTGCCTGAGACATGCACTAAAAAGATCTCATCATTTCGACCACATCACCAACTTCTATCTGCTCTTGCCCGACAACCTGTTCATCTCCCTGGGGGTTAGACCCCTTAGGCGTCGATGATACTGGAGGCATCGCGCCTCCTCCCCTAGCACCCTATTGTCTGCCTCCACAATGTCCTCTAACCATGATTACCTGAACGAATACACATCAACTCAATTAACAACATTAATATCAACGAAATCCGTAGTGATCCCAAGTCATGGGTTGAACCCGCTCTGATACCATATGTAATGCCCCCTTCGTTATGGCCATGGGTGAATATTTTTTTTTTTTTTAAATAATTAAGAGGTAAGGAGGCAATGAAGACAATGGTTAACTGCACCACAAATGACGAACATAAGCACACAACCCACACATCAGGCAGCTACGACTCCACTCACTGGCACAAGGGAAACCGAGAAAACATGCGCAGAATAAAAAGGAGGAATGACTATCCGCCCGATGCAACAAGGCACTCCTACATGCTAAGGGAAAACCTCCCCTTCCTGACACAACGTCGTTGATGAACAAAGACTAGAACCTCAAGGTGCATGAACCAAACGCATGATGGTGTTCAACTCGTGCGCAAAAAAAAATTTACAATGCTTGACATCACTCACACGGAAGACAGTGACTCCAACCAAGTTATCATTCACCTCTATCCAAATAGGGCATGTCATGATCCCCTCATCAGGAATCATGTCGTCCCTAGGTGATAGACACGTCAATAACCTTGCCGCAACACATCCTATCCAAACCAAGGACTCTAGAAAACTCCGACGAACTAGAAACCGAATACTGAAAGAAAACCACACCCATACCCCAACGACAAGTTAATGAAAATCCAAAGGATGAAGACAAGGGATGATGCAAGCCAAGACAAGACGTCGTCCATCACCCGACCACTCACCCAGTCTAAACTAGTCAACAGTTACAAGTGTTTGACAAGAGATTAACCCTCTAAATTAAGCAAGTCCAACCTTTAAATTAGTCTCTAACATACCATCTAATTAAAATTAAATAAAAATCTAATCGGTCATTCTACCTAACACCTCAGTCATTCAATTCAATCGAAAAAGTATCAACTACAAATCGATTAGGAAAATCTACAGTATAATCAATCATTAAATACAATATAATTAACATTAAAATCGCATCATTTTGACAATCTTCTTTAATCAATATTTAACTAAAATGACAAGTCTAAATTAAATTAAATTAAGTCCATACACACCCATCTAATTCTTCGAGTCTAATTTACCAGGTTAGACAACAACTATATGTCAAATTAACTTTTAATACATATTAATTCAGCAAGCCTAAATGACTACTAGTCAGTAACTTGTGAATCTAATTAACCTTAAGTACAATCTAACACAATCTAATACATAACTAGCCTTAAGGAATACATAAATGCTACACCTTCAACATAGCAATACATGATTCGAATATCAATTAATTTTCAATAATAAATACAAGGCATTTACGCAGAAATAGATATATAAATTGGTAAGCTACTTAACCTTAAGGAATGCATAGACTCATCTCATTCAAGGCCAAAATACATGACTGAAATGATAAAAATTGCCATCATAAATACCAGGCATTCAACGCAGGAATAAAAGATTAAATTTATGAATGAAATGCAATAATAACTATAACGCATTCAACCAAAAATGCAGAGCAGTATTTGCAAGGATTATGCATCAATAATTAAATAGCTGAGCAAGAGATTAGAGATACGCATCAATAATAAATGGCTGAGTGAGAGATTGGGCAACGAACACACCTTCAGAATTCCTAGGGAAAAATTAAATGTGACGCATTCCTAGAGAGGGCAGTGTGGTCAGGTATGAACATAAATTGTGGTCTAAAATAAAGGTTGGCTGCCAGGCCAGCCATATGTTATCTTACTCAACCATAATCACCCCTTACAACAGACTAAATATAAAACGAAGGATTACTCCAAAACACAACGTTGTGACTAACTCACTGTTTCAAAATTACTGTTGTAAGAAAAGATTGGAATTACTTACCCACTCCTGTTGCTACCTAAGAACAAGGCGACCTGAGACCTAATGCTACCCCAAACATTAAGCAAAAAACATGATAGTCCCATATCGCAGGGAAATGGTTATGAAAATTGGCACACTAAGCAATCGCAGATAGGGATATGGTTATTAAAACAAGCACAATACAATCGCAGACCAAAACTTAATCCTTCAGTACACATGTTGATCACAGGGGAAAATTGTGATTATAGTCATTACACGAACTAAACGCAGAGGAAATGGTTAATTCAATCAATACACAATTCTATCACAACCAGGGATAAGGGTTTCATTTTTCTTTGCCTAGGGTACCCAAAAACGCAGATAGGGGCCGATAATTCATTTTTCAATGAATTAAAAGAATAAAAAAAAAAAATCGCAGCCCAAGCAAAATTACAGGCAGGAATTTAATCTGTTCTTCCATTTCGAGGATACCATTACAACGCAGACCAAGAATTACACAAACGTTTATCCCCTTTCCAGTGTACCAAATATAAAAATGCAGACTTAGAAATTAAATTGTTTTTCCAATTTTAGGAGACCAACATAAAAACACAGATTGAAATTAAATCTTTTTACATTCTAGGGTACAAACATAAAAATGCAGACTGAAATTAAATTGTTTTTCCATTTCCAGGATGGCAATATAAAAACGCAGATTGAAATTAAAGCCCCCCCTTTTTTTAACATTCCATGATACCAATATAAAAATGCCGACTGGAATTAACTCTTTTACATTACCAGGATACCGATCCAATGTAGACAACAGTCAGAGAATGCAAGGATTCAATGGGATAAGTCATTGAAATTATTGTAGGGATAAATCGACATGGACGCAAGAAATCCATATGCAGGGGTACTTTTGCTAGAAGGCACAAGATGACTATCAACCAAGGACAATAACGGAGGTAGACGACTGGCAGGAATGTTCTTTGCTCATCATCCATGCACAAAAAAGTAGGGCGTTGAGATCCATAGGTCTATTAACACCAAAGCGACGACTGTAGGTCAGGCTCCTGGATGACTGCTCAGGCGAGGACTGATGAGCTAGTGACGAATGGCTAAACAACCACAATATTCACAAATCAATACACCATAGGGTGGTCAAGACATGCTAGGAATCAAAGGCCATGGGAGTCAATCAGTCATCGATCTATAGGCTAGTGAAAATTCATTCATCAACTAGAATGCTACGATGACCAATTTACTTACCCAATTAAACATTCAGATCCAAAGCATAAATCGTACTACAATCTACCATGCAAAAATAAAGAAAGCATATCATTGCCCAAACACAGCTCTGAGTTGATGTCCCGCGTGCTCCGTGCAACTACCGCTTGCCAACCGATGAGACTTCACCAATACCTCCCAGCCAACGCTAGCGGTACTCTTATTCCCCCTTAGCCCCCCGAGCTACAAATGGGCCATGCACACTAACCGAAAAATCAACTAGCTCCCAGCTCACCTCGCAAGGCCGAGCTACCACTGCTCACCGAGCTGGGTATCCCAACTCCCACAAACTAAGTCAGTCAAGTAGAGATTTCTGCAGCGTAACGTTATGCAAACAAAAGAGATCCTTCCTCCTTCACCTCCCTCCATTATATAGAGTTTCAAACTCCTTTACCTTCCCAAAATCCCAACTAAATTAATGTTTAATAAATTAATTCCTAAAAATCCTCCCCGTACAAGTGTCACCCATCCCCTTCATTCCTCCATAAATTAATTTCCTTAATTAGTTAATTACCCTTATTTCCCTCACCCACCTTGAGTCACTCCTAGAATCACTCTAGGTGTCCCCAAATTCCCTTACAGGTTTTAATGACTTTCCCCATTATTAATTTGCTAGTTCATTTTAAATTAGAAAGTTCTTATATGCTAGATACCTTACTAAGTTTGACTTTCTGCTTTTTCCCTTGTGTTTCCCTTTTCCTTTTATGTTTCCCTCTTTTCCTAGTTTCTTAATTATTTTAGGTTTCCCCCTTTCCCCCTTTCATTAAGAACTCAAATTGGCAGGTGTAGAAATTAACTTTTTCGCTTTTCTCTTATTAATTAATAAACTTTAAATTATCATAATATAATAAAACAATTATTTCTTGACTACCAATAACTTTGGTTGATATAATGAGTAAACCATATTACAAATATTCATTATATCAACCGAAGTTATTGGTAGTCAAGAAATAATTGTTTTATTATATTATGATAATTTAAAGTTTATTAATTAATAAGGGAAAAGCGAAAAAGTTAATTTCTACACCTGCCAATTTGAGTTCTTAATGAAAGGAGGAAAGGGGGAAACCTAAAATAATTAAGAAACTAGGAAAAGAGGGAAACATAAAAGGAAAAGGGAAACACAAGGGAAAAAGAAGAAAGTCAAACTTAGTAAGGTATCTAGCATATAAGAACTTTCTAATTTGACTATTATATTATGGTTAGCGATAAGTGATTATGGTTGTCTATCATTGTTTTATGGTTTTCTCTATTTAAATATGGTTGACTTGAATTCACATTAGTTAATTGTTGTAGGATTTGGTTAATTACCTTGTTTGTAGATGACTTTGGTTTATTGAGGTTGAATTTGGTTGACTACAAGTGACATTGGTTGAGTATGCTTAATATTAAAGTTGATTATGTTTTACTGTCATTTATTTTGGTTAATTATAGCTCACTTACAATTGGTAAATTACAATTGACTCTGGTTGGATTTGTTTAATATGGTAGGTTTGGGTCACCTATGACTGATTATGGTCAAGTCTACTTTAATATGGTTGATTTTGGTTGACTATGGTTAACTATAGGTGATTGTGATTGAACATGGTTGACTTTTTAAAAGTTGTGTTGTCTTTTCTTTTCAATATATTTGACTTTGGTTGATTATGGGTGATTTTGGTGGAATATAATACATCCTCTTTGAACATAAGTGAATTGCAATGAATCTAACTGATTATTGTTCTTAATGGTTTAGTATGGGTTGATATAGCTTGACTATATTTCAGTTTGGTAGACCATGGTTGAGTCTAGTCTATTGTGGTCAACTTTAGTGACTATAATTTAATAGGGTTGAGTATAAGTGAGTGTGGTTGATTATGGTTGTATCATTGATGAAATTAGTTAATTATCATTGACTTTATTTGATGTCATTTAATCATGGTAGGGTTCTAGTTTATATGATTGATTATTCTTATTTTTTTTTATTATACGTGACTTCAAGGTGAATCCATGAAGTTGGGTAACACATTTTGGCAAGCGAGAGGGTGAAATGGTGGATTTTTTTACCCTTGATAACACTAATTTAAATTTCTTTATTGAGATATTGATAGCTCTATTGAGAAGTTTTAAATAATCCCTTGACTGAGTGTTCTTGACTAATAGAAAAAATCTCAATCGATTGAGAGCTTAGACTTCGATCGAGCTATAGATCTTGATCGAGCTCTATAGATTGATTGAGGTACCTTTATTTTATAAATAAATGAAACATGGGCCCTTGAATTAGGTATGGCACCAATATATGTGGATTTTATCAACTTTATAGGATATGGTAATGAAGCAAACAATTTTATACATAGCCTTGAATTTGGAGACAATGGAATAAAAATGATATAGAAAAGAGTGTTAAGAAAAATTTGAGATAGTCATGGGAAATTTTGTGAGATCCATGATGGGTTAATTATTTAGAGAAACATGGAAATGTTATTTTTAGGTGGAGAGAGGAATGAGTTGAAGCTAAGAGTAATCGAGTGAATCTAGAAAGAATAGTGAAGCACATGCTTTCTCACTTTTAATTGGGGTATTAAGAAAAGTGTAGGTTATTTCTAGATGGTAATCCTTTTAGAAAGAACAATTGAGTTATTTTGTAAAGAAACAATCTTACTTATATATATATATATATATATATATATATATATATATATATATATATATATATATATAGTCTTTGCAATTTAGAAGAAATTTTTTTTCATGTAGTGAAGACAACATAATATCATAGTGTATTCTTGGTATTTTCTATACCTGCTATCCCATTTCTATTACAATATGATGGGTGGGTGTCATGGTGTATGTCATTAAATATGAGGAATTACTGAATATTTCTATTGTTTACTGAATTATAGCATATGTGTAGTTTTATTCTTCTTAATGGCTAATTACTTGCAAACCTACAAGGTTACGGCATATAACCATGTAGAGGACTGCAAAATTTTCAGATGAAATTTACTTGTTATTACTCTTTGAATAAGTATATTGGTACTAAATGAACGACATGTATCTAATGTGGAATGCATAAAAGACTACTATGTAGTTGGTCTTTTTCTTCAAGTACAATGGATATATTCATACCATCAATGCATGGACCATATTCTATATTCTATTGAAAATTTCAAGGGTTGTAGTGTTGATCATTAGAAATTCTTATAAATAATTTTGATGTGAAATGAAATCACTTTGAATGGTTAAAGACCAACCTAGCACTTGCATTAGGTGCAAGTGGCATTGTGTTAGAAGTTGATATTTGTTGAGCCTTAATATTAAATATACATATGTATTTTAATCAAAATGGGAATGTCTTCATCAGTACCATATATATGTGTGACTATGTTGTTTATAGTTGTGGCAATAGCTTGATCAAGTGATTTTTCTTAATATACAAAGACCTTGACTAAGGGGTTAACCAAACCTCGTTTGATATATTTTGAAAATATTTCTGAGTCACTTGATTGAGATTTGTAATAGCTAAATTTCTACATTGAGGGTTTAAAATCCTAAAATCCATCCCCCTTGTTGTAGGGTTTTCTACAATTTCTAGGGGGTGAAACTCTTTCATCTCTTTCATATTAAGCGACATAGTTGATGTCAATGAATTTGTTACTGAATTTTCTATAAAATGGCATATCATTTTTACACTTCCAATATAATATAATGTTTTAATTTATTGTCTTTTAAAACATATACTTTTTCAAGAGTTCCAAACGTGTTTAGAGGCAAATCAATAGTATAAAAACCAAAAACCCAAAAATTATAAAAGAAATATTTGGGATCCCCATAGATGTTTCCTCTTCCAAATATTTTGTTTGTTTTTTCAATCTATGTGAACACTAAGAAAACAGTTGATGAGAATACAAAGGTGAATAAAATGTCATTTAAATATTAATTGGTGAGCTCCAAAAGATAATAAAAAAAATATTTTTCAGAGAAAAAAACTAGGAAATACTACGTTTTATGTTGGTCGTGTTAGTGTATCTATCTATCTATCTCTCTCTCTCTCTCTCTCTCTCTCTATATATATATATATATATATATATATATATATATATATGAAATTGTATATTAAACATTGAATTAGTTGATATAAACAAAAGTCACTTGTTAATTTTTGGGAAACTTGCAAAGAGAAGTATTTAATTAAATATAAATTTAACACATTAAACAACACTTATATTTTTTGAAAAGAATATTATTATAAAGACAACATAATTTCATACAAATTGATTTTTAATTGCACACCAAATTCAAGAGGCTTGTGTGAGTTTTGAGAGCTTCAATTTAAAAAATGTCTAAAATGTATGATTTTCATTGATGCATTTCACTAAAAAGTTTTACCATCTTCATAGATTTACCTTTTGGTTTCCTACATATGACTTTGGTAAATGTGGTTGTTATTGTAAATATAGTTTACTTTACAATCAACTATATGATTTATACTTATACTATTGGGTACAATATTATGGTTTTTTTGGCAGACTATTATTGCATTATGGTTGAATTTCAGTAAATATGGGTTAGGTGAGATAACATTACTTAACTATTGTACGGTTTAGTTGGTTATAGATGACTTGTAATATGTGTATTTAAATTTGTTTTTTTAGGTTGAATTTTGTTGACTATAAGCGACTTTGATTGCTTATGGTTGATTGTGGTTAATTATAGTTCACTAACTATTGGTCAATTGTGGTTAAATTTGTTGAATATGGTAGGGTTTTGTTTTTTATATTTGACTATGTCAACTCTGAATAAAATTTCTTTACTTTGGTTAAATTTTGATGACTATGTTTGACTATTGGTGTTTCTAGTTGATTATGGTTTATGAACTTATTAAATTTTGTTGAGTTTTGTTGATAATGTATTTGATATTAGTTGGGTATGGAGGAGTTTGTTGAATATTGTACATTTTTGCTCAAAATAAGTGTCTTTGATTAAGTATATTTATTACATTCCTAATTTTTTTCCATGGGTTGATATAGGCTGATGTTTTAGTTTGGTTGATCTTAGTTGAGTAAATTTGATTGTGGTTGACTTCAGTTTCATGTGGTTCAATATGGTTGCCTATAAGTTATGTTTTTTTACTATGGTATTGTTGGTGAATTTGGTTAACCATGGTTGAATTTAGTTGGCATATATTTTCAATGGTAAGATTCTAGTTCAATATTCTTAATTGTTATTAATTTGGTTGATTATAGGTGATTATGGTTTACTTTAATTGGATATGGTTGACCTTCATCTATATGGGGGATATTATATATATCATTTTCTATATAGCTAACTATATGATCTATATAATTGAGTACAATATTATAATGGTTGATCATGGTTTACTAGGGTTGTATTATGGTTCAATTTAGTTAAATATGGGTGACTTGAGTTGACTTTAGTGGATTATGGTAGGATTTGTTTGATTATTGTTGATTTTATTTGTTTGTAGTTTAATTTGTATGATTTAGGTTATCTTCGTTGATTTAGGTTGACTATAGTTTACATTGAGTTACTATATTTAATCTTTGTTGACCATAATTAATTATTAATGAGTATGGTTGAGTATGAGTTAATTATGATTGATTTTATTAGGGATTGTTTGGTTATGGATAACTATGGTTGAACATATCAAATATGTTTATGGTTAACCTTAGTTGACTCACTACTTCAAAAAATGTCTTCTTTAGTTGACTCAATACTACAAAAAAGGCCTTTGGAAATAGGAAAAAAATGTCACCATGACCTCATTGGTGATGGTAAAAGGGGTCTCTATCACAAAAAACCTAGGCACCAACAAAATTTAATGACAATCATGGTGCATCACCAATAAATTTTATGGTGACAATGAATGATTGTGACCATTTCCTTTGAACAATAGTGACTTTTCATGGCATTCATTTAATGACCATCACTATTGATGCATATATTGTGATGTTCAATGATTGTCACCATTTCCTTTGAAAAATAGTGACTTTTTGTGACATTTTTTAATGACCATACTATTGAGTGCATATATGGAAACAATCAATGGATATCGCCATTTGTTATGAACAACAATGAATTTTGTTGATGGGCCTTTCATAAAACTCACTAATGATGCATATATGGGGACACTTGATGACCAACACCATTTCCTATGAATAATGGTGATGGTCAAAAGATGCTCCCTTTTCCAAAAATGGGACATTGCCAAAAGGCATGGAGATATGGTGATAACTAATGA
>ML778674.1:346036-356818 GCA_009831015.1 Picea engelmannii
TTATAAGTTGAAATGAACTATTGTGATAGTTGGCCTTCCTTGGTAGCCAATTAAAAATCAAGTCTATCGAGAAGAAGGGAATTTAATGGAAGAAAATAGAGAAGATACTAAGAGGAAATGAAGAAGGAAAGTTCTATAGGGAAGAACTCTAAGAGGCAATTAGCTCAAAGATTGTAGGACAAGGGAGACATTGTGCTTGTCCACACATCAACCAAGGTTGTTCTTGAGTTCAATCCACCTATAATTTTTTTTATGCTAGTGAGTAACAATTCATTAGTTTTTCTATGCATATCTAGCCCATTTTTTAATCAATTCTTCTTGATGAAAAATCCCCTAGAACCTAGTTTTCCCATTTGTATTTCCAATGTAAATATGTGTGTGTGTGTGTATTCTGATAGTGTTAATGACTATGTATACTTGAATAATTTTTTTTTAATATGTTCTTACATTCTATTTAAACCACATGAACTATAACAAATCTATATTATAAGCATAGATTTGTCACTAGTTTAAAGGTCTCATTGAGTTTATTGTTGGTTCACTATTTAATAATATTCTACAATCAATATTGTAATTTATTCTTGCTAATTGTTCATTATTTTGTTGTGGGTTTGTATGATTACACAACATTTCAACTAGTTACAGAACCATACACTACAACATTGTTGTATTCATTCATTATTTAGTTATTTGATCACTAGAGTATACCTACAATGCTAGCACATATCTTCCATTTGATCTGTGGAGAGAAATTGGATCTTGAGAATACATTTGGAGATCCTTTGATGAATAGAGGTATGTCTACTAAATCAAGTACCTGAGTAGTGAACCAAATATGAAATACTAGAGGCAATATACTTCATGTATGTTGGTGATTAGAGACAAAGAGAATTATTTATTTCCACAAAGATCCATGTTGATAAAACAGATAGGCCATAGTCCTACCATTTATAAATCATAATACATCAGTGTATATTCTTCATAGAACTTAAAGAAACAACCATGGGAAAATAATTGAAGAGGGAGAAGATGGAAGAGTTGAAAGATTTCAATAGGTAAATACAAGAGGAAAGTTGATATTGGAAGGAAAAAGCCAATTAGATAGAAAAATAACTTTTCAAACACAAAGACTCTTTCACCACCTTGAGGGGAAAATTAAAGAGCAGTAGATTACAACTCTTGCAACTGGAGGAAAAATTGACTCAACTCGATAATTGGAAAAATTAAAGGTTCAATAAAGTGACTTCTCACCTATATTGACATTTGACGGTGAAGGAAGAGGCCTTGAAGAAGAAAAAATTATATATAAGAGACCAGTAAAGCCATTTTTATTTTCATTATGAAATCCAACACCATGAAATAATCAAGCATGGTAAACTCACCTTCCAAGACCCTTCCTTAAGAGACCTTCAATGACTTTGAAAATCACACAAGAGACATCAATTCCAATATCACGAGGCAAATGGGATATGATGGCCAAGGGATATATAAGGAAGTTTAATAGATTCTGATCCCCATTTTACCTCAATAGAGGCCCAAGCATGAAGGCCTAGGATACAGTGGAAAAAAAAAAAAAAATTCATCTCAAACCACCTTTCTCAAGGCAGGAGGAACCATAAAATAAGTCGTTTCCAAGGAGGAAAACAAAAATCGAGAAGGAGTGTCCAACAATCCAATCAAATTTGGATGTAGAGGCTTGGAAGAGGGAAGGAAAATGATTATTCCCCAATCCAAATCCACTCCAACTCTTGGGTGACCAAGAAACCAAACTAGAAATCATCATAAAAAATTAAAAAGGTATGACATAGTATCCTTGGCTTGTTTCTATTATAATAAAAGGAATCATAAGGATATTAATTTTTGGAGCTCTAGAAGGCCAAGCATCCCATTTAGGATTTATTGTCAATATTCCAAATTTATTGGACATTGGGAGGAAACATTTTGGAGGCTTCACCCATAATTCCATTCCAAGAATTGAAAGATCAAGAATAAAGATTCTTGGAGAGTCAATGTCAAGGGGAAAGAGGAGTTGTTTGCACTAGCATCCCAAGGAGTAGTTGTTGTCCAATGATCTATTACAATAAAAAATGTCATCTCTAGCCATGAGATGGACATTACATTTATGACAAAGGAAGATTATATTCAACTCTTATCTTCCATCTTGTAGTAGAGGCACACTTTCTTGGAGATTTTTCAGAGGATGCTTGAAGGCGGAAAAGAAGAAGTTTGAAGGGAGATGAAAATTTTGGGGACCAAAAACTTGCAAAATGGGGAGGTGTGATCCAAATTGGATCCTTGCAAAAATATCTTTATAATTTTTTTAATAATCATTTCATTATTTTTCACAAAGTTGATAAAATGTCCAAAAATTTCTCAGAAGTTGAAATGAACCATAGTGATGGTTGGCCTTCCAAGAAGTGCATTAAAAAATCAAGGCTATGAAGAAAAAGAGCATTGAATGTAACAAAAGAGATAATATACTAAGAGGAAATGAATAATGGAAATTCTTGACGGGAGAGCTCTAAGTGGAAGTCAACTCAAAGAACAAAGGACAAGGGAGACATTATGTTTGGCCACCCATGAGCAAAAGTTGTTGAGTTCAATCCACCTATAAATTTGTTTTTTCTAGTGAGTAATAATGCATAAGGATTATATGCATAGCTCACCCTTTTTTTAATCAATTCCTCTTAGTAAAAAATCCTCTAGAACTTGGTTTTCCCATTTGGATTTCTAGTGTAAGAAAAAATATCTATTGTCTAATGGTGTTAATGAATATGTATATTTGGTGTAGCTAGTTTAGGTTTTAATATGTTCTTGCATTCTATGTAAACAATAAGATTCATAACAGAGTTGTATTGTAATCCTAGCTATGTTCATTGGTTTAAATTATTGGTTGAGTGTAATGTTGGTTCATTTCTTAACGACATTCTATAGCCAATATTGCAATCTTTTCTTGTTGGATGTTCATTATTTTGTGGTATAATGAGTACACAAAATTTCAATTAGTTCTAGTACCATGTACGCTACAACATTGTTGTATTGACCTATTGTTTACTTATTTTATCACTACAATATAGATACAACACTACCACATATCTGTAACATCCCGCTCTAGCGCACTGAGAAAACTTATTCTTTGAGGACACTTGCTCACAAGTGATCTGGACTTTTATGATGTTAAAACGTTTATCCTTGATTATGATGCATTATGATAGATGACATGATGTTTTACTGATTTGACGTAGACAGGTGCTATTGACTCAGTTTTATTGAGTGTGGAGGGTTTTGGACCTTGAGGATGCAGAGGCATCGGTGGAACCCCTTGGACTCCGGATTGAGTCAGGGAGTGTGCTATTTGGGTTGATTTATTTACTGTCATATTTCATTGATTTGATGATATGATGTTGACATGTTCTGACACGATTGTTGATGATGCAGGCTAACGATAGCTTGTCGACCAGACTCACATATGGATTAAAGGGGCCACACACGATTTCTAGAGAGGTTGAGGGAGAGGTGTGGACAGCAGCCCTGCCACAGCCTACTAGCACTCCCATCGTGGCTCGAACTATAGGTTAACGATTACCTAGTTTGAGAGGATCCATGATGTTGTGAGGGCAGACTGCGACAGTCACTCACGATGATTCTAAGGGGTGCGCAATAAGGTGGGGGCCTTATTCCTTAGAGCCCTTAGTCTCCCACAAGTTCACCTGGCGGAGTGTTGACTCTAGGGGTTATAGATGTCTACCAATCAGTCAAGTTGGCGAGTGGCACCCTTGGAGCACGTGGTGCATCCTGAAGGGCACGTCACGCAAAAGAAACTCAAGAAGTGAGTGGCACCCTTGGAGCACGTGGTGCATCCTGAAGGGCACGTCGCGCAAAGGAAACAAATGAGGCGAATGGCACCCTTGGAGCACATGGTGCGTCCTAAAGGGAAGATCGCATTGATGTTTATGAAGGAACAAACCTAGATGGCCCTAAGACTTTTAACGCCTTGAGAAATCCTTAAAATTTTTCCCTAACTAAATGTCGCCTAGTTCAGAATCTAAGTCCTAAGTCTAAAACTTCTCTAGGGGTAAATTTTTGTCTGACCTTAAGAAATTTACCCTATCCAAATATGTATATATATATATGTTATATATAAAATAAAAACAATTTTAACATTAAATCAAAAACCACTTAAGCTATAATTTGAGTCTTCATAAAGTTTGTAGGGTAAAATAAAGAGAATAAGAAATTAATTCAAATCCGTGGTTGTAAATTTGAAAAGAAGGATTTAATTAGTTAACTTGTGGAAGTGTAAAAAGATTTTTNGTCTTCATAAAGTTTGTAGGGTAAAATAAAGAGAATAAGAAATTAATTCAAATCCGTGGTTGTAAATTTGAAAAGAAGGATTTAATTAGTTAACTTGTGGAAGTGTAAAAAGATTTTTAAATTAATCATAAAAGGAAGGAGTACATAGCGCAACTGCCATTTTGACTCAAATAAAAAGGGGAAAGATGGGGATAAATAAAAATTAGGAAACTTAGGAATGGGGGAAACATAATTAAGGAAAGAGTTGAACTTATGGTAAAAAGCAAGGTCAACATAGTAAGGAATCTGCAATTAAGAACCTGCTAATTTGAGCTAATTTAGTAACATCTTTTTTTAGGGAAAGTATTTAAAACATGTAAGGGGATCTAGGAACACCTAGGAGTAAATTTAGGAGCGAATCTAGGTGGGTGAGGGATTTGAGACAATTAATAAATTCAAAGAAAATATTTATTGGAGAAAAGAGGGGGATGGACGACACTTGTGCGATGGAGAATATTTAGATTATTTTATTGAAACTTAATTTAAAATGTGATTTAGGGAAAGTCTCAAAAATCTATAAAAGAAAGGGAGATGAGGAAGAAGGGGATCGATTGTTAGCGTAACGTTACGCTGCCGGATTTGTGACTTGACTGATTACTTGTGAGGAGTTGGGATTTTCCAGCTTGGGTTGGAGTGGTAGCTCGGCCTTGCGAGGCGAGCTGGGAAGCTAGGCATACCATCTGGATAGTGTGTGTCCCCTTTGCGACTCGGGGGGCTAAGGGGGAAGCAGAGTACCCCTAGCGATTGGCTAGGAGGTACCGGTGTAGTCTCGACGGTCGGCGAGCGGGAGCGGTAAGGAGCACGCAGATGACACTCGAGGCAGGAAACAAGGCAACAGTATGTTATTTTTGTTTGTAGATTAGAATGTATTTGTAATATATGCTTGATCTGTATGGGGATCGTAAGTGGAAGATTTATGTCTTGAGCCCTTGCCCATTCATCGATTGCCTAAAGTTTTGAGGTCAGTTTCTGGTGGGGTTACCGTCTCTTGGTTGGGATCTTTAAACCTTTGTTTTACTCTTCGTGGCTGCATGCTCCTGGATGCACCATCTTCGTGTTTAATTTATTAATGTGCATTCACAGTGGTATCCTCTATAAAAATGATTATTCGTGAACCATGATAGCTGCTACCCCAAGCACTAATCTCCTTCTGCTAGAAGGGCGATTTTATACATTTGGGACAGACAGCGATTTATATTAATGACATTGACTTATAATTCTGGTGAGGTGCTTCGCTGGTATGGAAGCGAGTATAATGTTTATTAATTTGACAATTTCAGAGTTTTTATTTCATCAGTGTATCCCCACTTGTCCTTCAACCACGAATTCTTGCCCGTATCCCAACAATGAATGGTGTTTGTTAGTGCCATGGCCATTGTTTCGCTGGGATGTCGAGATTGATATTAATGACAGTCGTAGGAGTCTTGATCATTGGCGTTTTCATTTTTGAAGGGAGTACTGAGTTTATCTTTGGAATTGTTTGGATAACATGATAGCGATATGGCCTAAATTCCTGCATTAACCCGAATGTGCGCAGGCAACTTTTCCTCCTGGCCTCAAAATTGTTATCTTTCAGCGCTTCCACCCGAGTTCCCTGGTAGTTTTCTTTTCTCTATGGTAGCGGTCAGGGCTCCAGAGCGTTTAGTTGTCCTTACTTGTGGCTAAGGGTTGGCTTTTACCCACAGTAAATTCGAGCTCATCCCTACAACGCATCCTTCCCTAATGGTCTGTCGTCTACTTCTTGTTGATCTCAGAGTTTCGCCCAACAAACTCATCTTAGTTTATTTTTTTTCCTATCAAAGATATCCCCCACTTGCATAGAGTTTGCATCCGGCGATGCAAGCAAGGTAGCGACTGTTTTCTGGTTCCAGCGATATCTTTTCATTCCAGAGTGTATGCAGTGGCTTCATTTTTGTTGGGTGATGTCTCTTAGCTGGAACAACGTATCCATGTCATCTCTGAACCCGCCCACTGTATGAATGTTAACTACTACTAACCCTGCACACAACAATCCAAAAATAAGTGAATTGAGGACATGACTGAGGGTTAGAGTGAGACCCAACAACTCTTAACCTAATTACACCAGGAGACCACTGACTTGATACCACCAACCCGTCACAGCTCCCCAGCAACCAAACGCGATCCAGTAGACTTTAATTTTTGTATTGATTTTAGCCGTTGAGCCTTAGCAGTGCACAGTGGCCGCACTTCTGGTATGTGAATGGAACCCCAGTTTTTCTCTCATTTCTATCTTGACGGTTGGCTACCGTTCCGGTCCATTTAATGACCACAAACCTATCCCAAGGAATCTGGCGCATCTTAAAGTTTTGCCTGTCACGCTCTGGACGGTAAGTGATGTTTTTACAGCGTGGGCAGACTCCCCCTTCCTTTTAGGTGACGATTGTTAACTCTGTCGAGTTACGAGCCTAAAACGCCAACTTTTTGCAGTATTCTAGGAACAACGAGTTGCTTGATACCCTTTTTTTTTTAACCAATATGATCTCCCTTCAATCCATTTCTGTAATTCGTTTGCCTTGCGACAGTTAGAGTATGGACCTTTAGTTCCCTATAGATCCACCTTGGTTAGAATTTAGATGGGATTCTTTTAATTTTGAAAAAAAAAAAAACCCTTGCATGATTGAGTTTTGTTTTTAATGCATTTTGGTATCGTTATGATCTAAGTGGATAAATGTTTAATGTGAACTGTGTATGGAGTTAATATGTTATTCTAATCGATTGGGTTTAAATAAATTTTGGGTATCGTGGCAACATAACTAGGGTATGTTTGTATTCAAAAGTATTTTTTCTTTACTTGGATATCGATCTATTATAAATTGATGAATGTTTTAATATAAGTTGAGCATTGATTTAATACTTTCATTTAATATCAATTGGTTTAGTTAATATAATTGGGCATTGTTGGATATTGGGGATTTTTGTTTAACTTAAATCTTAGTGGTTGATATCATGCAAGTGGTAAGGTCATTGTTAAAGTAATCGCGAAGTCAATATGATATCGAAGTAAGGATGTAGATAAGTTATGGAAGGGTTACCAAAAATTTTTATTGTTATTTATGACCCATAAAAGGTAAGGACCTGGTTATTTTCATTGCGGTATCATATTAATATCCAAAGTTAGGATATAGTTAATGCATGGAAGTATTATCAAAATTTCATTGTTATTCATGACCAGTAAAATGTAAGATCCCGGTTGCTTTAATTGCATGTCATTGGAACATAAAATGATGATATGGTTATTTTAGGGTCTTGGTATTGTAGTTCATTGTGGTTGATGAAAAATAAAATGCAAATTCCTGGTTATCAAAATTGCAATGTTGTTTTCGGATAGGAAGTAAAGATATGGTTATTATATGGTCATGTTAGTGTAGTTCATTGTCATAGATAATAATAAAATGTACAGTACTTGTGATTTTACTTGAAATGTTAGTGGAATATAAAAGTAATGATATGGTTTCTTTGCGATAGTGTTGTTGTAATTACATTATTATCGATAATATACAAAAGGTATGGTTCTGGAAACTAAGTAAAATCATTTATTATGATTCTGTAAAATGGGGAATGAAATGATTTACATGTACCTTAATTAAGGTTGGGTTGGTAACTCATCGATCATTAGAAATTAAATGGGTTTTGGTATGACACTATTGTCATTTGAGTCATATTTACTGCCCTGTCATAATAACGGTTGTTGTTGCCGGAGTTCTTTGGACTGGCGCCTGCCGTAGTGGCCGCGGTTTTTCTTTGATTATATTTGTACTTGGTGGTAGTCATTTTATTGCTTGGTCTACTTGTGTCGGGCGTGATGTAGACACCTCCAAGTTCCTCAAAACAGTCGCCAGCCCTGAGACCTTAAATGGTTAAAATCGATAGGAACCTGGACCTGAACGTTGCTTATGTGTCTTGGAGGTCCTAACCATTGCAGGGTAGGATGGATGGGTAGCCAATCTGACTTATTTCTGAGTGATGGTCGTTAATGCATACAGTTGTCTGTCGTACGTCGTATGTCGTCTTGTTGTGTTCATATTTCTTGCGTCTTGTTAGTTGTCGGGTGGCGACGTAGAGTCAAGTGTGTCTGTTTCCTTTTACACACGCGCACACACGTTAAACAAAAAAAAAAAAAAATGCACCTGTTATCAGAGTTGTTGTCATAACGAGGAGGTTGTTACAATATCTTCCATTCAATGTGTGGAGAGAATTTGTAGCTTGAGAATCATATTGAAGAGTCTCTGTCGAACAGAGGTATGTCTACTGAATCAAGCAACTGAGTAGTCAAAGAAAATATGAAGAGCCATTATTCTTTATTCTTGTTGGTGATTAGCATCAAAGACCATTATTTATTTTTGCAAAGATTTGTGTTGATTAAACAGAAAGGCCATAGACCTACAATTTATAGACCGAATATGTTCAGTTATATATTAGGCATGGAACTAAAGTATGCCAACATTAAATTTTAGTCAACATGATTTATGAAAAGCTTTTTTGTGCTCATGTAATAATCAATGATTCATTTTCCCCTATGATATGCTAATTTAACCCCTTGATAATTTAAAATCATATCAATCATTGATAAAGACCCAAGTTATAAAATTTATTGTTTTCAAACAATTTAGTTACGATGATAGTATAGTGGAGTGTGGGGATCTATGATTCTCCACATGAAAGATATTAGTGTTCTAATTGTGTGCAATCACAATAGCAATATGCTTCATAAGATGGATCCACATTACAATAAGGCACACTGGTTTTGTTTTCCACCTCGTGGGCAACATGGCTTAGGAAAAGGATTTAGTTGATCATATTATCCCTTAATGGTTTGATCGAATGGTATATATTGCAACACATACAACAATATTTTTTTCCAAAGGAAAAAATCACGGGAAAACCTTGAGGTACTTCTTCTCGTTTTATGTAGAATACCTAGTGTGAACCCATTGATGTTGATTATAACTTTTAACCTGACAAACATGGAGTAAGGTATCAAACAAAAGTAAAACTCATGGGAAAAACTTGAGGTACGAGGAGATCTACCTTGATACCTCCTACATAAAGATGAAATTAAGGCACTCTACAACTCGAACCAACCCACCAAACTTACAAAACATTTATTAGTCTATTATATAGAGCTTATTGTTTTGACCAACTAAAAATGTTGGATAATTTTGTTTTTTTAGTTGAAAAGAATAGTGGGGAATTTGATGGAATGACAAACGTGATAGAGACATGTAATATGTAGACTAAACTCTAACTAAATTACAATTTAAACAATGTATAGTTAAGAATAATTTTAATAATTACTAGGAATAAATCTTCATTCATAAATAGAAATCAATAATAACTATCCTCAATACTATTTAACAACTAAATTATCATGGGTCTAATGGACCTAATGGTTAAAAACATGTGCTTCTTCCTAAAAGATTAGAAGTTCACATCCAAAGAAGAGTAAGATATGTATACCTCCTTAAACTTATCCCTATCTAAGAAAAGTCTTATACACCAATTTAATGTTTAACATAAACAATAACCTTAAAATTAAATTATTAAATTATTATTATTATATAGTTTCCCAATTATTTATCTTCTGAGAAAAATCTTATACACCAATTTAATGTTTAACATAAACAATAACCTTAAAATTAAATTATTATTATTATATAGTTTCCCAATTATTTATCTTCCGAAACAACCGAGACTATTTAATTAAACTTTCGAGCTCGAACCACACCAAAAAAAAATTAATTTACAAGGTCCATGAACATAGGCACTTCTCAGGTACATGGACATAGACACGGCAACGAGCAGAATCGACATAGAAATTTCGTAGCATAATGGGAGCAATTGCCGAGACAGACATAGGAATTTCGTGGCACAGCGGGAGCAGTTGCCGAGACAGAGAATTAGAAGACTTATTAGTCGACAAAAAGAGTCTCGGGTTTACTCGAAGGCGTCCCTACAGCGTAAAAAGTTAGAAATGATAATTACTAGCAAGTAATTTCCTAAAAAATTTATTAATAAATAATAAAGTCAAAATGGCAAGCAATTTTATTAGATATTTAATGGAAACGAAACATTTTACCGTCGAGTAGTCTTACAGCGCGGAGAAAGCGAGTACAAAGGGAGTTTGAAGGAGACTTTTGAAAAGCACTAAAAAGGAAGTTTGAAGGAGACTTTTGAAAGGATTTTTCAAGGTTTGTAAAATGTACGGCCTCCCTCAACGCTTTGACCATTTTATTGTCGGTGATACCTAAAGCAATTATTTAAGATATATATAGGCACAGTCGTGAACATGTATATATGTGCTCTGAGGAGGCAATTCCTAGAAGCGGTTGTTCAGAAAAATAAAAATGGCCATGCTCGAAGAAATATGCAACTTCGGGGATGTGCAGGGAGAATTAATGGACGTTCCAG
>ML778674.1:370150-389113 GCA_009831015.1 Picea engelmannii
GTTATTTTGTAAAGAAACAATCGTACTTAAGGATTATATATATATATATATATATATATATATATATATATATATATATATATATATATATATATATATATATAGTCTTTGCAATTTAGAAGAAAATTTTGTTCATGTAGTGAAGACAACATAATATCATAGTGTATTCTTGGTATTTTCTATACCTACTATCCCATTTCTATTACAATATGATGGGTGGGTGTCATGGTGTATGTCATTAAATATGAGGAATTACTGAATATTGCTATTGTTTACTGAATTATAGCATATGTGTAGTTTTATTCTTCTCATTAGCTAGTTACTTGCAAACCTACATGGTTACGACATATAACCATGTAGGGGACTGCAAAATCTTCAGATGTGATTTACTTGTTATCACTCTTTGAATAAGTATATTGTTACTAAATGAATGACATGTGTCTAATGTGGAATGCATAAAGGAATACTATGTAGTTGGTCTTTTTCTTCAAGTACAATGGATATATTCATACCATCAATGAATGGACCATATTCTATATTCTATTGAAAATTTCAAGGGTTGTAGTGTTGATCATTAGAAATTCTTAGAAATAATTTTGATGTGAAATGAAATCACTTTGAATGGTCAAAGACCAACCTAGCACTTGCATTAGGTGCAAGTGGCATTGTGTTAGAAGTTGGTATTTGTTGAGCCTTAATATTAAATATACATATGTATTTTAATCAAAATGGGAATGCCTTCATCAATACTATATATATGTGTGACTATGTTGTTTATAGTTGTGGCAATAGCTTGATCAAGTGATTTTTCTTAATACACAAAGACCTTGACTAAGGGGCTAACCAAACCTCATTTGATATATTTTGAAAATATTTTTGAATCACTTGATTGAGATTTGTAATAGCTAAATTTCTACAATGAGGGTTTAAAATTCTAAAATCCATCCTCCTTGCTATAGGGTTTTCTACAATTACAACTTCTAAGGGGTGAAACTCTTTCATCCCTTTCATATTAAGCGACATAGTTGATGTCAATGGATTTGTTAGTGAATTTTCTATAAAATGACATATCATTTTTACACTTCCAATATAATATAATTTTTAATTTATTTTCTTTTAAAATATATACTTTTTCAAGAGTTCCAAAAGTGTTTAGAGACAAATCAATAATATAAAAACTAAAAAACCCAAAAATTATAAAAAAATATTTGGGATCCCCATAGATGTTTCCTCTTCCAAATATTTTTTTTTTGTTTTTTCAATCTATGTGAACACTAGGAAAACCGTTGATAAGAATACAAAGGTAAATAAAATGTCATTTAAATATTAATTGGTGAGCTCCAAAAAAATAATAAAAAAAATATTTTTCAAAAAAAAAAACTAGGAAATACAAACTAGGAAATACTAAGTTTTATGTTAGTCGTGTTAATATATATATATATATATATATATATATATATATATATATATATGAAATTGTATATTAAACATTGAATTAGTTGATATAAACAAAAGTTACTTATTAATTTTTGGAGAACTTGCAAAGAGAAGTATTTAATTAAATATAAATTTAACACATTAAACAACACTTATATTATTATAAAGATAACATAATTTCATACAAATTGATTTTTAATTGCACACCAAATTCAAGAGGCTTATGTGAATTTTGAGAGCTTCAATTTAAAAAATGTACAATATTATGGTTTTTTTTGGCAGACTATTATTGCATTATGGTTGAATTTCAGTAAATATGGGTTAGGTGAGATAACATTACTTAATTATTGCACGGTTTAGTTGGTTATGGATGACTTGTAATATGTGTATTTAAATTTGTTTTTTTAGGTTGAATTTTGTTGATTATAGGCGACTTTGATTGCTTATATTTAATTTTTATTGATTATGGTTGATTGTGGTTAATTATAGTTCACTATTTGTTGGTGAGTTGTGATTAAATTTGTTGAATATGGTAGGGTTTTTTTTTTTTATATTTGACTATGTCAATTCTGAATAAAAGTTCTTTACTTTGGTTAAATTTTGATGACTATGTTTGACTATTGGTGTTTCTAGTTGATTATGGTTTATGAACTTATTAAATTTTGTTGAGTTTTGTTGTTAATGTCTTTGATCTTAGTTGGGTATGGAGGAGTTTGTTGAATATTGTACATTTTTGTTCAAAATAAGTGTCTTTGATTAAGTATATTTATTACATTCCTAATATTTTTCCATGGGTTGATATAGGTTGATGTTTTAGTTTGGTTGATCTTAGTTGAGTAAATTTGATTGTGGTTGACTTCAGTTTCATGTGGTTCAATATGGTTGACTATAAATTATGTTTTTTTACTATGGTATTGTTGGTGAATTTGGTTAACCATGGTTGAATTTAGTTGGCATATATTTTCAATGGTAAGATTCTAGTTGAATGTGCTTAATTGTTATTAATTTGGTTGATTATAGGTGACTATGGTTTACTTTAATTGGATATGGTTGATGATTTTATTTGTTTGTAGTTTAATTTGTATGATTTAGATTATCTTTGTTGATTTAGGTTGACTATAGTTTACATTGAGTTACAATATTTAATCTTTGTTGATCAGAATTAATTATTAATGAGTATGAATTAATTATGATTGATTTTCTTAGGGATTGACTTAAAAAAATGCCTTCTTTAGTTGACTCAATACTACAAAAAAGGCCTTTGGAAATAGGAAAAAAATGTCACCATGACCTCATTGGTGATGGTAAAAGGGGTCTCCATCACAAAAAAACTAGGCACCAACAAAATTTAATGACGATCATGGTGCATCACCAATAAATTTTATGGTGACAATGACTGATTGTGACCATTTCCTTTGAACAATAGTGACTTTTCATGACATTCATTTAATGACCATTACTATTGATGCATATATTGTGATGTTCAATGATTGTCACCATTTCCTATGAAAAATAGTGACTTTTTGTGACATTTTTTAATGACCATACTATTGAGTGCATATATGGAAACAATCAATGGATATCGCCATTTCTTATGAACAACAATGAATTTTGTTGATGGGCCTTTAATAAAACTCACTAATGATGCATATATGGGGACACTTGATGACCAACACCATTTCCTATGAATAATGGTGATGGTAAAAAGATGCTCCCTTTTCCAAAAATGGGACATTGCCAAAAGGCATGGAGATATGGTGATAACTAATGAGAGTTACCATTATTATTGTAAAAACTACTAGTGGTGATGTTCCCTATTTGATTCTCACTATTTCCTCTATATCAAAAAAATAGTGACAATCAAGAAATGACCTTCCTTGCTTCTAATAATTAAAAAAAATGGCTACCATTGAAAAAATATTACTAACAATTCAATTATGTTATTAAATCCAGAATGCCACCAATAAAATTATGTTTTGTATTCAAGATTATTGAAAATTCAGTGCAATGCTTATCCAACAATTCAATTATGTTTTGAACGGATTTAAATTGATAATGTAAGTGAGTAAGATAATAGATTTCTTGGGCGATTGCTAACAAGTTTCATATTTCTAGATATTGTGTTGAAGTTCTTTCATTTATGTTGTACTCGCAATGCAACAAAATATTTGTCAAATTCATATCCACTCTATTTAATTTCTATTCCAAGTCACCTAGACATTGTCATCGCACTTCATGAGGTTGATAAAAAGTTGCTAAAGATTTCAAAAGGAAATGAAAATACTATTTTTCATTCTAATCTTAGGATTGGACATATGGAATTCATTAAATATATCTTGGATAACGATACAAAGATCACTAGTAGGAAACATAACAAACGATATACTATAGTACACATGGTTACTAAGGGATACAATGTTAGTGTGGTTGAATAATTACTAAGAACCAATCCTTTTATTATTAATTTGCAGTAGAAGAGGTCGAATACAACTTTACACATAAGCATTGGGAAGTGGAATTGATCTGAATTAGAGCCTAGCTAAACTTTGTAAACTTTGTAAACTTTGTAATAAGCATTTAATTGTTTTTGGCAAAGTTGAGAAAATTTTCAAAATTCAGTTATAAGTTGAAATGAACTATTGTGATAGTTGGCCTTCCTTGGTAGCCAATTAAAAATCAAGTCTATTGAGAAGAAGGGAATTTAATGGAAGAAAATAGAGAAGATACTAAGAGGAAATGAAGAAGGAAAGTTCTATAGGGAAGAACTCTAAGAGGCAATTAGCTCAAAGATTGTAGGACAAGAGAGACATTGTGCTTGTCCACACATCAACCAAGGTTGTTCTTGAGTTCAATCCACCTATAATTTTTTTTATGCTAGTGAGTAGCAATTCATTAGTTTTTCTATGCATATCTCGCCCATTTTTTAATCAATTCTTCTTGATGAAAAATCCCCTAGAACCTAGTTTTCCCATTTGTATTTCCAATGTAAATGTGTGTGTGTGTGTGTATTCTGATAGTGTTAATGACTATGTATACTTGAATAATTTGGTTTTAATATGTTCTTACATTCTATATAAACCACATGAACTATAGCAAAGCTACATTATAAGCATAGCTTTGTCACTAGTTTAAAGGTCTCATTGAGTGTATTGTTGGTTCACTATTTAATAATATACTACAATCAATATTGTAATTTATTCTTTCTAATTGTTCATTATTTTGTTGTGGGTTTGTATGATTACACAACATTTCAACTAGTTATAGAACCATACACTACAACATTGTTGTATTCATTCATTATTTAGTTATTTGATCACTAGAGTATACCTACAATGCTACCACATATCTTCCATTTGATCTGTGGAGAGAACTTGGATCTTGAGAATACATTTGGAGATCCTTTGATGAATAGAGGTATGTCTACTTAATCAAGTACCTGAGTAGTGAACCAAATATGAAATACTAGAGGCAATATATTTCATGTATGTTGGTGATTAGAGACAAAGAGAATTATTTATTTCCACAAAGATCCATGTTGATAAAACAGATAGGCCATAGTCCTACCATTTATAAATCATAATATATTAGTGTATATTCTTCATAGAACTTAAAGCAACAACCATGGGAAAATAATTGAAGATGGAGAAGATGGAAGAGTTGGAAGATTTCAATAGGTAAATACAAGAGGAAAGTTGATATTGGAAGGAAAAAGCCAATTAGATAGAAAAATAACTTTTCGAACACAAAGACTCTTTTACCACTTTGAGGGGAAAATTAAATAGGAGTAGATTACAACTCTTGCAACTGGAGGAAAAATTGACTCAGTTCGATAATTGGAAAAATTAAAGGTTCATTAAAGTGACTTCTCACCTATATTGACATTTGACGGTGAAGAGGCCTTGAAGAAGCAACACATACAATGGTTTGATCGAATGGTATATGTTGCAACACATACAACAATTTTTTTTCCAAAGGAAAAAATCACGGGAAAACCTTGAGGTACTTCTTCTCATTTTATGTAGAATACCTAGTGTGAACCCATTGATGTTGATTATAACTTTTAACCTAACAGACATGGAGTAAGGTATGGAACAAAAATAAAACTCATGGGAAAAAACTGAGGTACAGGGAGATCTACCTTGATACCTCCTACATAAAGATGAAATTAAGGCACTCTACAACTCGAACCAACCCACCAAACTTATAAAACATTTATTAGTCTATTATATAGAGCTTATTGTTTTGACCATCTAAAAATGTTAGATAATTTTGTTTTTTTAATTGAAACGAATAGTGGGGAATTTGATGGAATGACAAAGGTGATGGAGACATGTAATATGTAGACTAAACTCTAACTAAATTACAATTTAAACAATGTATAGTTAAGAATAATTTTAATAATTACTAGGAATAAATTTCCATTCATAAATAGAAATCAATAATAATTATCCTCAATACTATTTAACAACTAAATTATCACGGGTCTAATGGACATAATGATTAAAAACATGTGCTTCTTCCTAAAAGATTACAAGTTCATATCCAAAGAAGAGTAAGATATGTATGCCTCCTTAAACTTATCCCTATCTAAAAAAAGTCTTATACACCAATTTAATGTTTAACATAAACAATAACCTTAAAATTAAATTATTATTATTATATAGTTTCCCAAATATTTATCTAACAACCGAGACTATTTAATTAAACTTTCGAGCTCAACCCACACAAAAAAATAATTCATTTACATGGACATAGGCACGGCAACGAGCAGAATCGACATAGAAATTTCGTGGCATAACGGGAGCAATTGCCGAGACAGACATAGGAATTTCGTGGCACAGCGGGAGCAATTGCCGAGACAGAGAATTAGAAGACTTATTAGTTGACAAAAAGAGTCTCGGGTTTACTCGAAGGCGTCGCTACAGCGTAAAAAGTTAGAAATGATAATTACTAGCAAGTAATTTCATAAAAAAATTATTAATTAATAATAAAGTCAAAATGGCAAGCAATTTTATTAGATATTTAATGGAAACGAAACTTTTTACCGTCGAGTAGTCTTACAGCGCGGAGAAAGCGAGTACAAAAGGAGTTTGAAGGAGACTTTTTAAAAGCACTAAAAAGGAATTTTGAAGAAGACTCTTGAAAGGATTTTTCAAGGTTCGTAAAATGTACGGCCTCCCTCAACGCTTTGACCATTTTATTGTCGGCGATACCTAAAGCAATTATTTAAGATCTATATAGGCACAGTCGTGAACATGTATATATGTGCTCTGAGGAGGCAATTCCTAGAAGCGGTTGTTCAGAAAAATAAAAATGGCCATGCTCGAAGAAATATGCAACTTCGGGGATGTGCAGGGAGAATTAATGGACGTTCCAGGCTTCAGATTCTCTCCGACAGAAGAGGAATTGCTTGGCTTTTATCTGAAAAAAAAGGTCCAATACGGCCATCCACTGAAATTTGATACAATCATACCAACCTTGGACTTGTATCGATATGACCCCTGGGAATTACCAGGTACACTTAGCTCAACCCTCTGGTTTTCCCTGTTTCAAATTTTAAAAGAATTTTTCACTGATGTATTCTTATTCTTGCAGATTTGTCTCATAATGTTGGCGAGAAACAGTGGTTCTTCTTCGTTCCAAGAGTTCACGGGAAGTCATGCTCTCGGCCTAACAGATTGACAGTGTCTGGTTTCTGGAAGGCCACCGGTTCAGAGAAAGCAGTTCGCAACGAGCTGCTTCACTGCATCGGTCTAAAGAAAACTCTGGTGTTTTATAAAGGAAAAGCCCCCGGCGCGCAGAGGACGGACTGGATCATGAATGAATACAGGCTGCCAGATTTCAGCTCTTCCACAGCCAAGGTAGTTTGCCCATCGTTTTTCAGTGTTCTGATTGATATATAACCTGGATCTGTTAAGATGTAAAAAATGAAGATGCGAACCTCGATATTTTTTATTCCATTATTATTTGTTAATAAACTCAACGTTAAGATTGATTTTGACCAGTTGCTTTGAGAGAAGCTAGGTGCTCTATCAGGGTGGGGAGCACCTCGCTTCTCTTTGGGGTGCAAAGATACTGAAGGAATGTAACTTGGCATGTGCAGAAGAACATGGATATGGTCTTATGTAGGATATACAGAAAGGCTGCTTCTCGGAAATCGATGGATCAACGCGGAAACCCTAGTTACGTTGAGAAAGAAGATCCAGTTTTTTCAGCTGGTGATGAATATGAACAGAATCTCTCTAATGCATTCACTCTTAATGGCAGCTGCCAATTATCAAATGCAATGAGAGAGACCGGAGGTTCTTCATTACATTATCAAAATCAACAGGGAGTGTGTTCTTCTGATCTAAGTAACAAAAACGATGAAGATGGTCTGTTTGAGTGCCTGGAACGGATCATGCTTTGTGAAGAGACTAAAGCCAGCGAGCCACCACGCTTAGAGTTGCCCACGCTGTCGATGGACTGCTTGTTTGGCCATGAGGCGATACCGAGTCCATGGGCAGATAATATAAATGCATGGACACCTTGTGCTCTTCTATCTACCCCATAGCCATTCCGAATCCGATTAGTTTACATAACATTACACCTGTTTTTGAACTAGCGAGTACTGTACGTGATCGATGAAAAAGTGCTGAATATTTCTCATTTATGCTGCAGTATCTAAATGTTTTTGATCTCACGAAGCTTGTACTTCCTTTACAAATCTAAGAGTCTTTTCCTCGAAAATTCCAGTGGTAAACCTGGTTATACTTTTAATATTTCGAAAGTATTAAGTGTCTCAATTGCAAAGCAGGAATGAGTAATTTAAATTTATTGAGGACTCTGAATTTATTCTGGTCAATGAAAAGTTTTCTGGGATTTCACGTTGATGCAGAGTAGACATGTACGCATTTTACAAACCCAAGAGCCCTATTGTCAAAGATAGCATTGCTAAATCTGGTCGTCTCTAAATACCGCAAGAGTTTTCATAAATATAGTGTATCATCCAAAATCCAATAGTCTTTTTCTGAAAATTTCCATTGCGAAATCTGATTGTGTTCAACGTTAGCCGGACTCCATCGCTAAATCTGATTGTCTATTAATATCTCAAGAGTTTAAACGTACTACCTTCACAAAGATAAAATATGCGAAACAGGCTATTCTCACTTCTCTCTATTATTCAATGAAGACTTATTACATTCTTAAATAGGAAAAGACTCTAACTTAGATGCAAACCAAAAACAACTAGACTCTCAACTACGAACTAACTCTTAGAACTGACTTTTAGAAGTAGCGCTTACAACTCGCGCTTACTCCATTATTTCCAAGTCTCCCCCTTAATGGAAAATGGATTGACTTCTACACCTAACATCTCCCTAAACAACTCAAACTTAATCTTTCCAAGAGGCTTAGTGAAAATATCAACATCATTTTCACTAGTATTACAATATATAATAGCTATTTCATTTGACTGCAACTTTTCTGTAACAAAATGAAACTGAGCTTCAATATGCTTTGTCCTTGCATGAAAAATCGGATTCTTCGCAATATTGATTGAACTCTGATTATCACATTTGATCATCGTAGGTTCATTTCGTTCTTCTCCGACATCTTGAAGAAGTCTTTTTAACCAAACAGCTTCACAAGTTGTTGCACACAAGGCTTTATATTCTGCTTCAGTAGAAGACAAAGATACAGTAGGTTGTTTTTTATTGCTCCATGAAACAACCCCGGATCCAATGCCAAACACATGTCCAGTGGTTGATATTCAATCATCTTGATTGCCAACCCAATCAAAATCTGAGTAACCTGTCAACTCAACATCAGATGCATCAGTATATTTAATACCATAATCAAGAGTTCCTCTTAGATACCTGAGTATTGCCTTTGCTGCATTCCAATGGCTTTCATGAGGTTTCGCCATAAACTAACTTAACACACTCACAACATATGAAATATCAGGTCTGGTTGTGGTGAGATAATTCAAGATACCCACCATCTGTCTATACACAGTGCCATTCACCTCCTTCGAACCATCATCACAAGAAAGTTTCACATTCTACTGCATGAGAATGTGTTGACGGACGAAATTGACCGTCCATCAACTGAGAGAGTGGAACCGATCCGGGGTTGTCTAATAACCCAAGTCGTTTGGGATGAACCACCCTGACGGGTTTAGCGGCTCTGTTAGCCGATCTAAGGTCCTAAGAAAACAAAAAAAAGAAAACTACTCTAAACTAACTAATCTAACTAAAACTAACTATTAAACAAACTAATAAACTAATCTAACTAACTATAAACAAACTAATAAACTAATCTAACTAAAACTAACTATTAAACAAGCTAAAACAAAATTAACTATTCTATATATACAATCCACTAACTAATACTATACTAACTCTAACTAATTAACTATCTAACTACTAACAGAAATAAATCTTATTTACAAAATATACAATATTAACAATTTACAGATTTAAATAAAACCTGCATTCATCAGACCGAAAGGCATCTTCACGTACATGAAAGTGCCCCATGGTGTGGTAAAAGCGGTTTTATCTTGATCGTCCGGGTGAACTAGGACCTGGTTGTAACCTGAGAAACCATCTAGCAGAGATATCCTACTGGACCCGACCACTCTTTGCAGGAGGTGGTCCATTTTTGGTAATGGGTAATTGTCTTTCAGGGATACTTTGTTCAGATTTCAGAAATCAATACAGAGTCTGATTTCCCCGGTCTTCTTCCGTGTAGGGACTAAATTAGAAACCCACTTAGAGAAACGTAGCGGGACTATGATCTTGACATCATACATCTTCTTGATTTCTTTTTCTATTAGAGGGAGCAACTTGGGATTTATCCTCCTAAGTTTCTGTCTAAATGGTTTTTGGTCTTCCTTTATGGGAATTCTATGTTGTATGATGCTGGTATCATAGGCTTTCAAATCTTCATAGCCCCAGGCAAAAACGTCCGAATACTCTTTGAATAGCTCAATGTATTTAAGCTTTTGTTCTGGGGGTATTGATTTGGACAGTTTGACCATCCTAGGTTTTTCCTCAGTTCCTATATTACAGTCCTCTACCTCTTGTCCATGGGCTTCTATTTTGGGTTTCTTAGCTACATCGTTACTGTCAAACAAATCTTCTAAAGGGACGAGACCTCTGGGTAAAACATTGCTTTTCAATTGTAAAACATCGGCATCCATTTCGTCATCCCTTAAATCTCCTGAATCTATTGTATCTACTGTATCTACAGTATTTACACCATCTATTTCAAATTCGGAACTATTTACGTTCTCGTTTTCATTTTCTAAATCTATATTTGTACATTCAAAATTATTCTTGCATTGCAGAAAATCCTCTATCTGATCATCATTTCCAAACACTTGCCAATACCTGATATTATCGGGAACCGTCGGTCTGCATTTCACCTCCACAGTATATGGGCGAGTTTGGCGGAAAGGAATCTTGTAGGAGGCTGCTGACGTAGCCAATCCGTCGGCCAGAATATTATGTCCTCTCGGCATTACCTACAAGTCAACCTCATTAAAACACTTTAAAGCATCAAGAACAACATTCCTGTAGGCTCTAAGGCGCGGGTGTTTAGTAGCATACTCACCTTTAATTTGCTTGATTATTAATTCAGAGTCACCCCTTACCATTATCTGCTTAGCACCGACCTTTTTCAACAGCTTCAGACCGAGCATTAACGCTTCATACTTGGCAACATTGTTGGTACAATAAAAATTTAACTTGTAGGAATGATTTTTTGAATACCTGTTTCGATGATTATGCAGCCAGATCCCAGCTCCTGCTCCTTCTTTACTCATAGCTCCATCAAAATCCATACTCCAGAAATCAGCGGGGAATTCTTCAGTGATTTCGTTTTTCATCTTTGCTACCTCACCGATTTTTGGATCTTCATCTTTACTAGATACATCTTCCATCAACTGAGTATCTTGTTCTTCCATATCACCATCATTGTATAAGATGAACGAATCTAAATTGGAATGAGCAGAGTAAAGGGGGTAATTATGCGGTTTCTCCTGGCTGCTGACCATGTACTTCATCAGTGTTTCTCTGTATAATCTTCTCTGTTGCCCAAACAATGGGATAGTGGCGTAAGACATATCCAGCTGTAGGGTTCCTTTCAACTTAGCTCCCCAAGATCTGGAGAGAAACATTTCATACTTAGGCGAGATGTATGCAACCACTACATCCATTACAATGCTTTTTGAAGGTATCTGAACCAGGGTGATGCATAGGTATTTGATTAAACCAATACATTTGACTTTGCTGGAGTCAAATGAGTGTAAATCCTTATATGGTCTGGTGACCTCCAGTCCCAGTTTTTCCATTACTGCTTTAGGCATCAGGTTATGTGAGGCACCTGAGTCCAGCATAGTGTTATGTAATATCAAGTCGTGTATGTTTAAACTGATGTAAAAGGGAGCTACATCACCGGTATCATCTCAACCGTCTACTTCGGGTCCGAAAAGAAGTTCGGGATGATTGTCGGTAAGGTTCACAGTGTCTGAATGAGTCACTGATCCAATAGTCAAGGCCTTAGTGCCTATGTCAGGTTTAATGGCCAATGCTTTTATTACCTGTGAACGATACCCGTCTCGGTTCATCAACTCTGTAAGTGGGATGGGAATCTTTTTTTTTTCCAATTCTCCTTCAAGGCTAAAGGGTGTAAGAGCTCTGCCTTGGCTCATCAATTCTTATTTATCTGCCAGGTTCTTCAGCTCAGAAGTATTTGGCGGGTTAGCAGGAGAAGCATCAGGTTGTGATGGTCTTTTTCAGGATGGTGATGTTTTTCTTCAACGGAGGGTCAACTTTATTCTTCTCAGGAACCTTATCAGGAGTCTTTTCAGTAGAAGGTTCATGGGCTTTCTTGGATTCGACTGTCTTCTGCGCTTCTGTCATCTTCTTGGATGAGGCCCCTTCTGTCTTTGAACCTCCTTTTGTCTTCCTGTTGCGCAGATTATACTGCTTGTGTACCTCCAGAATAGCATTCTCAAAGGCCTCTTGTTCCTCATCTTCAGTTTCCTCACTTACCTTTGTTTGATTTAGCAAAAAAAGTTCCTGCTCTGCTCGTGTAAGAAAAATGGCCTCATTGTCGTGAATGCCCATAAGGTTAATGTGAGTGTCCTCCAATTCTTCGATCACCTCTCCCCCTTCATCGGCATAGTTTTCTTGTAGAGGAGGCCTGATCGGCTGATCAGGAACTCTCTGATCCCTTTGATCTCTTGGATCTCTTTGATCCCTTTGATCCCTCTGTCTAATTTGAGGAGGGTTTCTTCTAAAATTGGGCTTTCGAATCTGAGGAAAAGGTGTGTTGTCTCTCGGAGGATTTCTGTCTGAAATACTCGTTCTTTCTATCAATAATTCCAATGTTTTGACCACAGAGTCCAATTTGGAATCGGTGCTTGACGTGGAAGGTTCTTCTTTGATCGTGACTCTCCTTTCCGATCTTTGACGGGCCCATTTTGCCAACAGATTGGCCTCCACACTCATAGCACTCTTCTGCATGTCCTCTAGGGTGGCTGCATTTCGTTCTCTTAATTGGTAAGACATATCCACATCAAATCCATCAGGGAATTTAATCAATGCCAGGCCTTGGGGTGGTTTTATTTCGGTGGGAATTGCATTGTATAGGTTGTTAAAGCGGGTGCAATAATCCTGTACTGTCTCACCTTGGTTTCTTTTTATATTCTCGTATTCTGACAGTATCTGGAGAGGGTTTTTCTTTACCTCCCATCTGTCAAGAAAACTTCTTTGGAACGCAACAAGGTCAGGAACTGAGGCGGCAGGTAAAGCTTTGAACCATTTTTTGACGTCTCCTGTTAGACTCTGGGAAAACAATCGCATTTGCACGTCCGCCTCATCAACTTCTTGTAAGTCAAAGTAATCGTTCATTTTGTCTACATGTTGTTGGGCGTTTAATGGTCTGGTCGCGTCGAACTATGGAAGTCTTGTTTGGTAATCTTGGGGCATGGCATGTAACGGCGCAGCCAAGACCAACGGGGCATACCGAGCCACCATGATGGGTGGAAAAGGTTGAAGAGTAACCTGGGTGGTAGGCGATGTAACGACTGAAGATGAAGGTGAGGAGGTACTGCACGACACTGAGGTGGTGATTTGCAATTTAGTCGTGGGAGACAAAACTTCTGGGGTTCGGGGTTGCAACACAGTAGGATCAAAAACGAGTTCTGACACAAAACTGTCGGACCGTGTTCTAACCAGACTTAGAGGTGGAAAGGTATCAAGATCAAGGTTTTGAGAGGTAACGGGTTTTCCTGAAAAGGAAGGTGACTTATGCAGGGGAGTATGACTCCTTGAGCCGGCAGCCGAGGCCTTTCGCCTGAGCAAATGTTCGGGGTTATCTATCGCTACTGAGAGTTCTGGGTTGGGATGAGATCGAGTGTGAACTTTCTTGGAAGCCATAACTATTTTTGGGTTTTTACATATATATTTTTTAATTTTGTGAGTATGAAAATAATATGTACAAAGTTTGATCAACCTCTAACATTACTTTCTTCTCAGAATCAAACGTTCTTTTGGGGGAAGGAAAACGCGAAATTGTCAAATTTTAGTTCTTCCCCAGTATGGTCGCCACTATGTTAGCACTCTGTAAATTTCCAAGAGGTTGACAAAGAACGAATCCACAAAGGTAACTTTATCCAACCGCTTTTAAAGCTGGGATCTAGCCCTTCCAGCTTCAGAGAGGGATCTCTCTATATGATTTAGCTTTGTTTTTAATCTAGATATTAGGCTAGGTAAAAGGAACAAGTATGTTTTGTTGTAAAAGGGTTTATAAATTGGTTGAGACAGTTTACACATCCACTGGGCTATGGGGTCTGTGTCTAATTAAATACAACAAACAACCAGAAACGCCAAAGAAGACTTTCACAGGGCGAGATAATGCATTCAACTGGATCTTTAATAATTTAAATGATGGACGGAAGAAAAGATGAGAAAGATCATTCAACTAAGAAGCAGTTAAGAATTCCTTAATTGAAAACCTTAGAAGATGAACATTTAAATCTTTAAAGTCGGAAACAGGGTATCTAAGATAAATCCTGCAACATAAGTTACTTTTAAAGATTAGTTTCAGAAAACATTATGAGCACTAAGCAAGGAAAACATTCAACTAAGAGAAAACGTCACCAATGAATACACACAAGAATCCTGTAAAAGTGCTTCCCCTTTATTAATGGCCGATCTCTTAAAAAATGTTACAGTTTGATAGCGATAGGGTGTGTGAATCAACAACCCTCAATACTTCGAGAGTTGAAGTATTTATAATTCCAATTACAAACGTTCCTATCATAACTGATCAGGACGTGATCATTCTATTTTTAGTCTAACTACCTTAACTAATAAAAAATTGTTTGATGACTTAGTACAACTGGATGCGGTATTTCTGGGGTAGGCCGTTGGCAAGGTGTCTTCACATCCTCTTCTGACTGGATAGGTGACTGGATGGTGACAGATCATCTGCTAATCTAGTAGATCACAAAGTTCTTCCCATCTGAGATGACTTGACACTGAGACTTTAAGTAATCTCCGATACACTTCATCCATGTCCGTATACTTAGAAAATGTAGGCTTGATGATGAATATGTGTTTAATCTCGTGTTGGATACTAATATCCAACTGCAGGGCATCCATGAATGCTTTCCCTATGATGCTCCCTTGTATCCCTGCAAACTTGGAACTGTCCTTAGACACTTCAATCAACTTCTTCTTGTAATCAGGGAGGGTCATTAGTTTGTCATTAATGACCTTCAGACCGGGTAGGCCTTTCCTTTGGAGAACATCTATCTTATTGAAGAACTTTTGTACTCCTTGATCCATGACTTGAATATTTTCCTCAAGCTGAAGCATTAGACTTCTCTTGGTTAAAACCCTTTTTACCTCAAGTATAGTCTCTGTTCTGTCCTCGATTTTTAATTCTTCAAGTTCCTCTCTGGTCTTCGAATTTAGGAACCTGATGATCTCATTTGCTTGAGCTTGCATGTCTCCCAGCTCCACTCTGATTTTCTCAACGACCTGTTTGCTCCTCTGGAGAAACTCATTTTGTTCGAATATGATTTGAATCATTGGCCAGATTTCATTGATGGACTTGGTAATGTCTGTCCATACAATCTCTTTGACCTCAGCCAAAGTCTTCCCTTCCATTGTTTTCTTTTGAAGCTGCTGTAGCTCTTTCCTGAGATGTTTTGTTAACTGCTTTTCTTTGGATAAGCTTGTCTGAAAGGAACTTTTGAGCTCTTGGAGGTTCTCCACTTCTTTCTTAAGCCTGCTGATCTCTGTCTCTTGCAGGTTCATTTTCTCCATGGACTTGGCAAGGTTTGTTGTTCCTTCTGGTAGTGACATTGGTGTTGCAGAGGGAATTACTGTCACTGTTGTTGTGCTTGCTCCTGAGAGAGGAATATAACTCAATGGAATGACTTCCATTGGTTTCGTCTGTTCTTTCTCTTTCAATAATTTTTCCAGCTCAGCTTCCATTTCCTTGAGCTGAGCATTCTGCTCCATGAGAAACTTTAGCATCTCATCCTTCTCACCTTCTTTCTCTTCTATCTCCTTCGCCTGAGAGTCCTCTGTGGGCAGGAGCTTCAACTGTTTTCTTAAGGATATGATGTAAGCATTTTTCTTTCTTATCATCTCTTCTGCAGCTTTCACATTTGAAGGATCGTAGCCGATCTTTAAAACCAGCTCCTCCAAGGTCTTAATTCTCTTGTCCTTAGCAAAAGATGATATCTTTTCTAGCTTAAGCTACGTCTGAGCATTGTTCAATGACACCTGGAATTTCGCTGCAGAAGTTGAAGCATGTGCCAATGTGTGAAAAACCATCTCCCCTGTTTGTTTATGCAGATCCATATGATCTGCGGGGTGCACGTCTTTCGCTTGGAATTCGAAAGTGGCCCTCTTATAGTCTGAAATAACCTTATGATCCGGTACTTGTGCTTGGAGGTATGCCATGTGCATTCTACCTTTTTCTGTGTCAAATGTCGAAATAAGCCTATGCTGAGCTGTGGATGACTGATTTCGAAACTGGGCATAAGTAATACTAGTGAGAGTCTGGTTCTTCTTCTTAATCAAATCATACTTTTCAAAAATGCCCAACTTGGGCACAGTCTTGCTTGACTGAGTATCGAGGGGAGGATCTGTGGATTTCTTCGGTATTGCTGTGGTAATTTCCTTATGATGGCTCGAGCCAAAAGGTAGAGTGACTGGCTTGACCCTTGTGGTAGCTACTGTGGTAGGTGGGGCTTCTTGTTCTACTGTCGCGCCAGGCGTTGAGACTGTCTTTGGCCTCTTGGTGTGCATCTGGAACTCCTCTGATGACACCTCTATTACAAGAGGAGATGACTCCTGTCAGGGCCTCTTCTCCTTGGGGACCTGAGGTGTGGTAGTAGGTGGCACACTCGTTGAGGGCACCTACTGTTCCACTTCAACTTGTTGTTCCACGTCCATCAGAGTGCCAGGCACCCATGCCGTCTGATTTGCAAATTTCTCGATCTCTGGCTTGGACTCATGCGCATACGGGACATTCTTATTTTTCACCCTCATTTCAGAAAAGATCCCTCATGGATCATAGTGCCAGGTGAAACTCATAAAGAACTTCATCTCCCTCAACATTCCGTCAGCTTCCTCCCCGACACCTCTACTATTGCAGATAAAAGAACCTATCTGCCCTTTGATTCTCAATTGTTGTTTCTTCTTCAAAGAAACAAAATGAATGTCATCTGAATTCATTATTTGTCGAATATATTCTAAGGCAAAGATTCTTACCGGCACATATTGAGGTAGTTTGTAAGGTGCCAACTCGCATCTGAAAACTCTGATCTCGGTATAGTTCTGGTACAGGTACCAGTCTCCTATCTTTACATTGTCCGAGAGATGTAGAATTCTCTGGACCTCTTCATTTATTCGTGGCTCAGGCCTACCACTCAACATGCTTACCACCGGGTGGTAAAACTGATCAATGAAAGCTTTGAAGTCATATTCAACAGAGTTATGCTTCAGAAGAGAAGTCCATGCTGTGACTGGCTGGGGCCGTCCGTCTGTATCCATCTTCTGCATGGAGAAACTGAATTTGTCGGCTTGGAAGTAAACGAACATGTACGCCAGTATGGAAGAATATCTGAACATACCCTCTATGCCAAAATTCACGAATTGTTCGTGAATATTATCGGCCAAGAAGGTGTTGTAGTCGAACTGCGTTGTGGGCTTTTCATCGTTTGAGAAAATGGACAGAAAAACCAGGATGGGCTCATCTACCCATTGGTCAGAACAGTAACCAAGCAGGGCACACAAGGAATAAATGATTTGATTTCATTTGGTGGAAGAAAGGGAAGAAGGGTAAGGGGGATTGGTGGAAGGGAGTTGAGCGGAGGCAGTGAAGAAAAGCTTGAATATCTGAGCTCTCTGAGGGAAGGTCATTTTCTGATATAACTCGGTGAGGATTTCTAAATTGAATGGGGACGCAGATTTAGCACGGGGAATTTGCATCATCTGGTCAATATCTTCGGGAGTGATGAAGAAGAGGACGTCTCCAGATGAGGAGACGATGGCCCTCTGGTCGGGGATATAGTGGGCTTGGCATTTCAACGCGAATTCAGGGAAGTGATGGATCTGGGGGAAAAGATACAACGGAAATTGGACTCCCAGAGTCCAATTTCGTCGCTCTGGTCTAAGAACACCTCCTGCATCCACGACTGGAGGTATGAAAAATCAAAGTCGCAAATAGTATCTGCGATCGATCGATCTTTATCAGCCAATGGGATTTTGTCCAGGTCGACAGGAGGAGGAAGAAAAGGATTTTCTTCTCCTTCCGCTTGTCTTGGCTTTGACACCATTTCAGCTACAATACCTGCAATAAACACGATGTTAGTGGGGTAGCCTGACTGGGGTTAGACCGGCTGTGGACGAAGGTGGCAGAAAAGCGATGAAGGCGTAAGAGTAAAATTTTCTGGTGCGATGGACGAATAGTGAATGACGAGGGAGAACGACAATTTTATTTAAAACTGGGTCGGTTGGACGCGGGAAAATGGTCAGCATGACAATGGGTATATTATCCAGTTATTAATGGACAACGGGCCACTTGGGGGTGACATGGCAGGTGACGGTGGCCAAAGCATGCAGACGGGTGACATGGAGGCTGGTGATTGGAGGTAAAAGTTGCCAAAAGGGGTTGTTCATGAGTGAGGGACTTGGGTACTGACAACAGGGACTGACAGCAGTTATGAGATGTGACACGACCCCGGGAGCAAGTAGGACAAGTGGGCTCAGTAAAGTATGATGTCCATGAGTGACGGGCTGTCAGATAGCATGTGGGGGACAGGACTTATGGACTAATAGGATAATGCCACATGTAACAAGGGACTCGTCGAAAGGAATATTCATTCCGGACCCCCCCCCTTTGATTAAAAACATAACACTAGGGGGGGTCCGAAATCCATTGTGAGCCATAGATCTGCGCACTTATTTTCTGGTCGTAGATCTTAGCGCGCTCCTTAATACTCAATCTAGACCC
>ML778674.1:408290-421219 GCA_009831015.1 Picea engelmannii
TGTGTATACTTTATGTGTGACTGTTGTTCTTTACCTTTACTGTCCATATGTTGTATATTGTTGATGACCACATGAGGAAATTTTAATAATGTTTTAACAGACTTAAAATTGTTTAAGCTCACATACAACTGATTCACCCCCCCCTCTCAGTTGTATTAATAATTTCAACAAACTTCTCATCTTTAGCAATTTGATCACTTTGGACATAATTTCAATTACCATACTATTTTGAGACTCGGAAAAATCTTCTAAAATCACTTTGAAAAACTACATCCACCCACATCTTTGATCATATTCATGAGTGAATAACAATATGTCAAATGAACAGAGTTGAAATCCTCGATTTCTTATTAGTTGATTCACTTGTAAAATATTTTTTTCCAAATATTGTTAAATATGTTACTTTGTAAGCATCAATGACTAAGGAGCAAGTTATCCTAAAATCCCCAAAACTAGACTTGGTTTATTCCAATATAATATATTGTATGAGATTATATCTAATGCACCATTGTCCGAGACCAAGCCCACAAAACCAATTCCATGACCTCACATCGATGGTGTGATTGGTTTTGTAGGAATTTTGTAGCCCAACAAGTGATGAATCAAATGGGACAAGTTTCATTATATTCTAATACACCTTTGGTTGCATAGTACACATAAAATGCCTGAATCTCTACCTAAATATTTGATGTCCATTTAGTACAGATGAAATATCCAAAGGGAAACAAGCATCATGGAGGAGAAAGTAACGTAAGAAGAAAAATTATAACTCTACATAGGGTGATATAACTAAAATGAAACCAATAATTTTACCGTGGGAAAGAAAGAAAAAAACAAAGTGAAATTCCTTTTCAATATTTTTAATGTTTGTAAGGGAAATCACCTTACACACTAATATCTCAAGTTGGAGGAGATTCAATGATGGATGGCATAGTGGGAGGCTCATCAACCATATGACATAGTTGGAGGAAATGCTTACTAACCTATTTCCTTCACAAGGGAGACACATTTTTTCTTATAGTTCTAACCATGCACCTCTACAAAGGGAAAAATAGGGTGCCCCTCCCAATGGGGTAACACATCAAATGCTAATATCTCTATGTGTGATAAGGTTATTATTCTCTACAACCGAGCTCATAGTTATGAAAATACTCAACTTGGAGATATGGATACGTAAACATCCATGTCATAATAAACTTTCCCTCTTCGAATAGATAATTTATTAATGTATATGATTCCCCACCCTTTAAACATAATTTTCTGAATGTGTACACAAAATCTGAATAAATGGGCCCCTCAACATCACAATAATATATTCTATGTGTGATAAGGTTATTATTTTCTACAACCAAGCTCATAGTTATGAAAATACTCAACTTGGAGATATGGATAAGAAAACATCCATGTCACAATAGACTTTCCTTCTTCGAATAGATAATTTATTAGTGTATATCATTCTCCACCCTTTAAACGGAATTTTATGAATGTATACACATAATATGAATAAATAAACCCCTCAACATTACAATAATATAGAACATTTATCTTAGACACCTTTCCTATATCCTCACATTACAATAATATAGAATATTTATGTTAGACACCTTTCCCATGTCCTCACTAGAAGTCCTTCATATTCCCCCCTATAATGAAAGGAATTATTCACCGCTATTGATGGTGTTACTGCTTCCAACTCTCATCTAATAATTTTTTACTTGGACCAATGCAAGCTTCAACTTCCCCATCACATATATTTTCAGATCCAAGTATCTTCACACATCGTGAACATCTTTAGGTGTGTTGCGAGTGAACATCTTTAGGTGTGCTGCGAATGAAGGGGATCCCACTTATATAATGTCCATGTCATGTTAGAGAGCCCGAGGTTCTCCTAAACTATTTCCTTCAGCGATGATGTTGAAATAATTCGATGGTCATTCTTTTAGACCCGATGGAATTATCCCGAAAAATAATCATGATTGGTCAATTGTATTACTATATGTCTAATACTACTTCTTACTATATGTCATACTACTTTTGCCACTAGGTCAAATGTACGAATGGTGGAAAATTTCATGGGGGCATATGAAAGTGCCAGTTTTGGGATGTTCAACGACTCATCCTTGACGGGAACTTTCACTCTCCCTCCACTAATTTGTTACTTTGACGCTTCACCTATATATTTGATTTATTAGTCAATTATGATACCACAATTAATTTCCAAATGTCCTATTTTGGGGAGAGAACCAAGCCATAATTTTTTGTTCCTTTCAAGTGGTCATACTTTGGAAAGGAGCTATGGTTTATGCAAAATCGTTAGTGGTTTTTTCAAATAACTCATATGTAGAGTTGGTTATGTGTTTTACTATTGTTAAGATCATTTATCAAGTTATTTATATCACGCCCACGAACACTAATTATAATCTTCCACCTTAAGAGGTGCATGTTTAGTTTCATTAGTTTCCATTTTCAATATGGGACTTCAACCGTCCAAATTCATAAGACTTATTAGATATGTTCCTACGTTTAGATGAGACTATTATGGAAGTAATGACCTATTTTGAAAGACCATGGCACGATATGAATCATCACTCATATTTTCTTACTAAATTGGATAAATTGGAGGTTGGAGACAATGTCTTATTGTCCATGGAGATTTTGACTAATATCAATGTACTCTCCCTATACAAATTGTGTATGTGGAAGGAAATATAGAAAATATTTATTCCAATCAGTATCTTTACAAAACTTGGCATTGCGGAAAATGTCTTGAATGTAGATGGCTATTTCCCTAATGAATTTAAACCTAAATTTCTATTTATAAGGAACATTGTGACATTTTCACTTGGTATTATGAGGAAGTTCTAGGCATTGATCCCAACATTGTTGAGAATAAAATTAAAACCTATTATAATGCTAACCTATTCAACAACTTATTTTGTACGTGCACGCTAAGAGTGTCTTAACATGATAAAAACAAATTATTTTTGTCATGTCGTAGGTTTCGGTCTCCTCTAGTGTCACATATAACTCATTCAAGAAATGGTTAAGCCGACAAAAACTTATAGCAAAAATAAGAGAGGTATGTAGTTAACAAAAATAGATTAAAAATAGTAAACAATATTAATTTAGAGTATATATATATATATATATATATATATATATATATATATATATATATATATATATATATATATATATATATATATATATGGAATCTCCATAGTCGACTCTATCTATGTCTGTAGTTTCATAAAAAATTGAATTGTTTATCCCTTAGAAAATTAAAGTCAAAGATAGAGATATAGAGAGGTATTCACAAAAATGGAGCTTTTTATCAATTTGCATAATAAACCACTAGGTTTTCCATATTGAACCTAAATTAGAGCCAACCATGTCACCATACACGTTGCTAATCCCCCACCCCAAAAAACATCAACTCAAAAGAACGTGCATACGTTCTTAAGAGTGTGCACACATTCCTAATAGTGCACATGCACTATAGGAATGTTCACGCATTCCTAAGAGCATGCATGCACTCTTATACGTTATTTGATATTTTTCATTCCCCCATCCCTCTCTCTCTCTCTCTCTTTCCTACATCTATGCCCTATGTTTGTCTCCCTCTCTCTCCCTCACACTCCTATACATGTAAGACTTAAACATGGAAAGACATAGAAATCGCAAGGCATGGAAAGACATAGGGGTAAATTCACCGAGGTGGGTAACACTTTCATGACAATCTGATCTCCAAAATTCTGAAAACATTTTTTTCGATCGAACTAATATCTGTTTTCAGCCGAAAGATGTTTCTTTCGGTCGAACCCTTGAATGTCAAATCGAACAATACAGTGACGATACCCTCGATTTTCATGTAGAATTTTAGTCGGACGATTTTTTTTCATCCGACAATCTGTTTTCGGCCGAAAGATATTCAGGCCAAAAAAATCTTTTGGCCGAAAGAATGTTTTGTCCGAACTATTCTTTTGGTTGAACTATAGTCTCGGTCGAAACATTTTTTCAGCTGAAAAAGGTCTTTCGTCCTAAAAACAATTTATATATTAACCGCACATCGTAATTGTAACGTTTTTCTCAGCTATTTTCAGTTGTGATAGTGAGTGACCTCTTAGCGAGTGATAGTGAGTGAAAGTGAGTGACATTTTGGTGAGTGATAGTGAGTGACCTCTTGGTCACTGTGAGGGAACTCTTGGCGCGGACGTCGTGTTGGCAGGTGCTCATACGGGCAACTGGACTGTAGTGTTGGCAGGCGGTCCTATGGGCGGTCGGGTGGGCCGAGCTGTAGGTAAGCCTATACTTTAGTTGTAAATTTAAATTTAAATTATGTAATTTTTAATTTTAATTTTTTATTTATAATTTTTATTTTATTTGTAAATTTTAATTTATATGTCGTTATTTTACTTTGACTTGGCCACGGGGGATAGCCTTGTGGCCAAACCGTGAGCACGCCAACAACTTGGCCAGAGGGATGGGCCCCCGCGGCCAAGTCACAGTCCACTTCATATAATACATGATTTAACTTTGAGTGTTATTGTTTTCAAGGTAAAACAAATTTGCATAGTTTTGATTTCAATCTGTTTTGGGTTCGATTCACGTATTCTCGAAACTGTTTGGAACATAGTGAAATCACGAGTCAAATATCATAATTCTGCTCAGTATGGAAATAAAATTGGGGTTTAATTTTTGTTTGAATTTTGATTGGTACAAAATCTTAGCTTGAACTAGTCGAAATTTACCTTTACAATTTGTTTAAACATTCATATTTTAAAAATAAAAACTTATCTTTCTTGGAAAAAATAGGATTTTCATTTCCCTTATGCCTTGTCCGCAAGTAACTAAAAGAGATGTGAGGATATTTATAAAACTCATAATAAAATTAAAATAAACTTGTATAGTTCATTCTTAACCCTCTATCTTTTCGACATCGAAAAAATTATGTGAATATTTATTGAATCCAAGATTAAAATGAATTTACTATGATGTGTAATAGTTCAAAGATTGCATTCTGATTATAAAGGTGTTAGAAACTTCTATGCATAAATGTGTATGAGATTATATCTAATGCACCATAGTCCAAGACCAATCCCACAAAACCAATTCCACAACCTCACATTGATGGTGTGATTGGTTTTGTAGTAATTTTGTAGCCCAACAAGTGATGAATCAAATGGGACAAGTTTCCCTATACTCTAATACACCTTTGGCTTCATAGTACACATAGAATGCCTGAATCCATACCAAATATTTGATGTCCATTTAGTACAGATGAAAAATCCAAAGGGAAACAAGCATCATGGAGGAGAAAGTAACGTAAGAAGAAAAATTCTAACTCTAGATAGGGTCGTATAACTAAAATGAAACCAATAATTTTACTATGGGAAAAAAAGAGAAAAACAAAGTGAAATAACATTTCAATATTTTTAATGTATGTAAGGGAGATCACCTTACACACTAATATCTCAAGTTGGAGGAGATTCTATGATGGATGGCATAGTGGGAGGTTCATCAACCCTATGGCATAGTTGGAGGAAATGCTTACTAACCTATTTCCTTCACAAGGGAGACAATTTTTTTCTCATAGTTCTAACCATGCACCTCTACAAAGGGAAAATTAGGGTGCCGCTCCCCAATGGGGTAACACATAAATGCTAATATCTCTATGTGTGATAAGGTTATTATTCTCTATAACTGGGCTCATAGTTATGAAAATACTCAACTTGGAGATATGGATAAGAAAACATCCATGTCACAATAGAATTTCCCTCTTTAAATAGATAGTTTATTAGTGTATATGATTCCCCACCCTTTAAACATAATTTTATGGATGTGTACACATAATCTAAATAAATGGACTCCTCAACCTTACAATAATATAGAATATTTATCTTAGACACCTTTCCCATGTCCTCACATTACAATAATATAAAATATTTATTTTAGACACCTTTCCCATGTCCTCACTAAAAGTCCTTCAGATTTCCCCCCTATAATGAAAGGAATTATTCACCGCTATTGATGGCATTACTTCTTCCAACACTCATCTAATAATTTTTTATTTGGATCAATGAAAGCTTCAACTTCCCCATCACATATCTTTTCATATCCAAGTATCTTCACACATCGTGAACATCTTTAGGTGTGTTGCGAATGAAAGGGATCCCACTTATATAATGTCCATGTCATGTTAGAGAGCCCTAGGTTCTCCTAAACTATTTCCATCAGCGATGATGTTGAAATAATTCGATGATCATACTTTTAGACCTAATGGAATTATCCCAATCTTCATATTCAAGGGTAAAATTGTCCTAGTAAATATTGAGATTGTTAATGCTCCTTTGGACAAACATCTCTTATTGGGACATAGCTAGATGTATTCCATGATATCTATTGTTTCTTATATATTCATATAAATTGTGTTCCCTCATCCCGAACAAATAATCATGATTGCTTAGTTGTATTGCTATATGTCTGATACTACTTCTTACTATATGTTTGATACTACTTCTGCCACTAGGTCAAATGTACGAATGGTGGAAAATTCAATGGGGGCATATGAAAGTGCCGGTTTTGAGATGTTCAAGGACTCATCCTTCATGGGTACTTTCACTCTCCCTCCACTAATTTGTTTCTTTGACGCTTCACCTATATATTTGATTTATTAGTCAATTATGATACCACAATTAATTTCCAAATTTCCTATTTTGGAGAGAGAACCAAGCCATAAATTTTTGTTCCTTTCAAGTTGTCATACTTTGGAAAGGACCTATGGGTTATGAAAAATCGTTAGCCATTTTTTCAAATAACTGATATGTAGAGTTGGTTATGTGTTTTACTATTGTTAAGATCATTTATCAAGTATTTATATCATGTCCACAAACACTAATTATAATATTCCACCTCAAGAGGTGTATCATTAGTTTGATTAGTTTCCATTTCTAGTATGGGACTTCAACCGTCCAAATTCATAAGACTTATTAGATATTTTCCTATGTTTAGATGAGACTATTATGGAAGTAATGACCTATTTTGAGAGACCATGGTAGGATATGCATCATCACTCATCTTTTCTTACTAAATTGGATAAATTGGAGGTTGGGACAGGGGTCTTATTGCCCATGGAGATTTTGACTAGTATCATTGTACTCTCCCTATACAAATTGTGTATTTGGAAGGAAATATAGAAAATATTTATTTCAATCGGTATCTTTACAAAACTTGGCATTGTGGAAAATGTCTTGAATGGAGATGACTATTCCCCTAATGAATTTAAACCTAAATTTCTATTTTTAAGGAATATTGTGACATTTTCACTTGGTATTATGAGGAAGTTCTAAGCATCGATCCCAACTATTAGCATTATAATAGTTTTTAATTTTAGATTAGCATTATAAAATTAAAAACTATTATAATGCTAATCTATTCAACAAAAGTTGTGATTAGTGAATCTAAGAAAAGAAAATACCATAAGGTAGAAGTGGAAATGTTATTGACAATAGTATTTATCTACCTAGTTTCCATGATTGAATGGGTGTATAAACTAGTTCCTATTGATAAAAAGTAGGGAGCTATTTGTTTCTTCACTAGTTTTCATGATCTGAACAAATAATGTCCAAAGGATTATTATCCTACACCATTCATCAATCATATTAATGATGAATGTACCAAAACTGATATATTTTATTTCATTGATGGTTTTTCTGGACATAAAAACATTTAGATCCATTAAGAGGATTATCTTAACACTACCTTCATCTATCCTTTTGGTATGTTTTCCTATAGGAAAATGTCATTAGGCTTGAAAAATGATGGATCCACTTTCCAGTGGGAGATGTCAAATGCATTTCATGACATAAAACGTATCATTGAATCCTATTTGGATGATTCAAATGTTTAAGAAAAGAAAAGGGTTGATAATATAGGTCATCTTCATGCAATATTTGAAACATGATAGTAGTACAAGATTTGATCAAATATTCATAAGCACATATTTTATGGTTTGTCTAGACGTTTTCTTCATTTCACCATTTCCAATTACAAAATAATGGTTGAAAGTTCAAGGTTGAAGCAATAATTCAATTGGCTCCCTTTCATAACATTCACCAGCTTCAAATCCCATAAGGGAAAGAAATATTTTTGTGATGGCTCATCACAGATTATGACAAGATCATGAAATAATTATTGCACCTTTTAGAGAAGGGGGTCCTATTTATGTGGGATAATTAAGTGCAATGGAAATCTTATTGTTTGGAAAAGGGCATCATGTCTATCTTACCGCTAAGTCCACTTGAATACAACAAAGACTTATTATTGGGTGAGTTCAAGCTAATGATGGTCTCTCTTAACGCGTTAGTGGCAATTTAAACTTGGAAAAACAATAGTATGTTAACATGGAGTGATTATTCAAGGAGATTTTACAATTAATTTGAATATGGTGTAAGAAGATGAAACATAGTAAATTGAATTATTTTTCCAAATATACAACTTTTATTCAAATAAATCGTGAATAACTATGCCAAATTTCATTTTTTCTAACAATGGTATCTTATTTTTCCAACAAAATATAAGGTATATGTTTGTGTTCCTGCCAGTGTTGCATACCTTAATGATGAAATATTGTTTCAAAAAATTGTATAGTTTTAGAGAACCCATTTTTCTTGTGCCCTGTATTTTTTGGAAATTTATAATATTAATTTTATATTTTTTTAAATTATCAGAGTCAACATATCACTCAAATTACAACTTATTTTGTTCGTGCACGCTAAGAGGGTCTTAACATGATAAAAAAAAATTATTGTTTTCGTATCGTAGGTCTCGGTCTCCTCTAGTGTCACATAACTCATTCAAGAAATGGTTAAGCCAACAAAAAGTTATAGTAAAAATAAGAGAGGTATGTAGCTAACAAAAATAGATTAAAAATAGATTAACAAAAATAGATATAAGCGAAGACAAAAATATATTAAAAATAATAAACAATATTAATTTAGAATATATATATATATATATATATATATATTTGGAATGTCCATAGATGACTCTATCTATGTCTATATTTTCATTAAAAATTGAATTGTTTAGCCCTTAGAAAATTAAGGTCAAAGATAGAGATATTGTAACGAACCTCCTCGTTACGACGACAAACCTCGTATAACAAGTGCAAATTTTATTTTTATTTGTGTGTGTGTGTGTGGGTACAAGGATAATAAATACATTCGACTCTGCGTCGCCATACGATGACGAACATGACACATGCAATGCGATGACAAAAAAAAGACCTAAGATGCACATGAACCTCTGCAAGCAATGAACGACAATCAACCGAAAAATAATAAGACTGACTACCCATCCGTCCTACCCTACAATGGTTAGGGCCTCCAAGTCTACACATAAGCAATGCTCAAGCCTAGGTTCCCATCGATTTTAACCATTTAAGGTCTCATGGCTGGCGACTGTTCTAAGGAACATGGAGGTGTCTACATCCCGCTCGACACAAGCAGTCCAAGCTAAAATGCTAAATCTACCAACATCAATGATTAACTAAGATTCGTTCTATCAACCAAATTCAATTTAACCAAGGGTGAGAGTAAAATTTACTGTAATTCATCGTACATTAACTTTAATTAACCGCGTATTACTAATCTAGTTCTAGGTCAATCCATCATCATCAAGGTTTGTTAGTGCATTAGAACACAATTTAAATAATCATTCTATCAACAAGGTGCAAGGAATTCGATTTACAAAGAATCACAAACAATCCAAGCATCTAGCTTAATCAATAGAGTCTTTTTTCATTGATCTCTTCATAGAATAATCAAGTTACAAGTGAGGATGGACAGGTTTGATCAATCTAGACTGTCATAAAATCTGTCCTATTTATCAGTAATTAGAACAATATACTTTTCTTGACAAATTTATGATTAACGCTACAATTACTGAATGTCTTGTGAGTAACAAATTATATTAACTTAATTCCAACACAGGTAACATAATTCCATCAAGTGCCATTTAAGTAAGGATGTGTCAAATGCATTTGTTAATTATATTCTAAAATAGAAGGGTAAAAAAAATGATGGTCTCAAATAAAGTAATTTATCCAATATCAAACATACAAATCTCTTAAGGAGCACGTGTTAACTTATCAAGTATGAATCCAAGATTCCTTTACCTCCCCAAGAGTTAGTATAATATAAAAACTCAAAGAGATGAGACTTAAGGGTAGTTGAAGGTCCAAGGGATTATAAGTTGATTACTTTTATATGTTTGATAAATTCTACATAAGGTAAATCATTCCAAAAAATAGTAACAACTTTACATCTTATATCATGCTAACCTTGCATTAAATTTCAATTACAATGCATCTTATATGTTATCAAATAACAATAAAACCACAATAACCTTTTCCATACATGATAAGCATATTACTTTTATATTACAAAATCCTTGCAATAAAATAACTAAACTGCAATAACATTCCCATCAATGATAGCATCCTTACCTGTTATATGATAAAAGCTTTGCAACTAAAGTAACTAAACTATAATAACTAAAATATAAATGATAACATCCTTAACATCCTTATCGTTACCATAAATGACAACATGTATTATAAAATCTTTGCAACTCAATTAACTAAACTATAATAACTAACTATAAATGATAACATCCTTAGCAGTGAATAAATAAAAGGATATTTACCTCCTTCACATTAAATTCATATCGAATAAAACTTGTTACTAAATTTAAGGCTGGATGTTTGAACTTTGGGAGATAAAGATTGATTTGGCAGAGCGTTACACAATTGGGATTTGGTAGAGCATTACACAATCGGGTGAACGATATTAATGCCATGTGAACATCATGGTAGCTGTGGGTAGACAGAAAGAATGGTGTTGCCACTGAGTGAACAACACCGTTGCGGTGCATGTGCAGTGGGTAAATTAGTGTCGCTAAGAGGGCAAAGGAGGGTGGAATCCATTGAGCGAACTCCTCGTATCTGGATCCAACACCCATAAATAACCATTCCCCAAGTACTAATTCGTGACAGGCAGAAAGAAATTGACCATAGAAGGGTAAGGTGAAAAGTTTAATGGACAGACATCTTAGAATGAACAAGCAGAGAAGGATTCACCATTAATGAAAATTACACAGTAAGCTTCGCCATTGTAAGTGTTGAAGAGGAATTGCTGGGTAGGCCACTAGCAACAGTAATGGCTATCAGGGTAATTCTCAGACTGTAACTGAAAAACAAATTGGTGAACAGTAATAGTACTTAGCCTAAACCAGATTCAAGCATCCAGTCTGTAACCCAACGATTGCTGAACACAATCTTAATCTGCAATTCTCTCAACGTAAGAATTCGCTAGAAATAGACATCCAACGTAGTCCTTAAGGAGAATTCGTGGTCAACGGTTGGTGTAGTTTTGCTGGAGAGAAAAAAAAATGTGTAAGGGAGATAATACGCAGTCAGTCGGCAATAATCTGTCGCTGCTTAGGTTGAATCATTGTCCAGAATATAATTGTGGTTTCTTAGTGAGGAAAGTAATATCCCCTTCATAAAATTTCAATCAAGTAAAATAAAAGCGCAGGTAAAGAGGAGGGTCGAGTAAAAACATAGATGCAAGGGTGGATGAAGGCCGAGCTATAAGCCATTCTCAAATGAGAATACAGAGACAATTCACCATTCTTAACCAAGGCCAGAACACAGCAACAGATGCAACCATTCCCATCAGTTGCACAATATGATCACAGAAACAATAAAACCAGACAGTTCATCCAGTGCCCAAAGGAAGATATAAATTCCCACAGTCATATATAAATGCTCACATTAAAACAAAACGCCCACAGTCAGATATAAACGCCCACCATAATTTATAAATGCCTAAAGAACACCAATAAGAAATTGCAGCCAATAGTAAGAGAATGCCAGAGCCAAGGATAACTCATCAAAAGGATTGCGGGGTTATAACAATCTAGGCGCAGAAAACAACAAGAAGGAAACAGGATGATCCAAAATTCAACACATAAATCATCATCATAAGGATTCATATACAACTTTAAAAAAATTTCCTTTTATTCTTAACAACAAACGCACTTGTGTACCTGTGACCGACGATGAATAACCTGAAGACTTTATCTCGCACTTGAGCTTCGTGTTGTTCCCGCTCGCCGACCGCCAAGACCTCACAGGTACCTCCCAGACAACGCTAGGGGTACTCTGCTTCCCCCTTAGCCCCCCGAGCCACAAAGGGGACACACACTATCCAGATGGTACATCTAGCTCCTAGCTCGCCTCGCAAGGCCGAGCTACCACTCCTATCCGAGCTAGGAAATCCCAACTCCCCGCAAGTAATCAGTCAAGTCACAAATCCGGCACGCTAACAGTCGATCCCCTTCTTCCTCATCTTCCCTTTCTTTTATAGAGTTTATAGAACTTCCATCTTTCCCTAAATTACATTTAAATTAAGTTTTAATAAAAATATTCTAAATATTCTCCTTCACACAAGTGTCATCCATCCCCCTCTTTCCTCCAATAATTATTTTCTTTAAATTAAAAATTGTCTCATTTCCCTCACCCACCTAGAGTTGCTCCTAAATTTACTCCTAGGTGTTCCTAGATTCCCTTACAGCTTTAAATACTTTCCCTAAAATGAAGTTTCTAATTTAGTTCAAATTAGAAGGTTCTTAATGGTAGATTCTTTACTATGTTGACCTCACTTTTTACCATAAGTTCCCTTCTTTCTCTTATTATGTTTCCCCCATTCCTTAGTTTCCTAATTTTTATTATTCCCTTCTTTCCCCTTTTTATTAGAGCCAAAATGGTAGTTGCGCTATTTACTCTTTTCCTTTTATTATTAATTTAATATCTTTTTACACTTTCACAAGTTAAATAATTTATTTCTTCTTTACCTTTGATATCC
>ML778674.1:424759-455982 GCA_009831015.1 Picea engelmannii
CTTTTTCTTTTGCTGCTGTTAGCCTCAGTGCTACAGCTCTTTCAGCTCGCTGGCTGAAATCATTGAGTTGTTCCTCAGAACACTCATTCTTCTTTTCATCCGCTTGGGCAGTCTCAGATACCTGCTCCAATTCTTCTTCTTCGGCAGTCATCTCCAACTGTGACTTCTCTGCTGTTGCTGCATGTATAACAGAATTTTCTGCCTCCCCCTGGGCAAATGGCAGGAATATTTCAATTCCCCCAATCATCAGTATATCATCCTGATGTTCCTCCTCTCCTGTCAGCTTCATCTGTTGATCCACAGTCATCCTTGAGCCCACTTGCTCTGTCAGCTCTCTTAGCTGATTCCAACTCACTTCTGAGTTACTAAGACCCACAGATGGTCTTATCTGCTCATCCCTGCCCACCTGGNGATCCCATCTTCATCAGCAACCTTTGCTGAATTGAACTCTCCCTTGAGTCCAAGAGACTCTCAGACAGTCTCAGTTTTCCATCCCTGCCCTCCAAGCAGCTTAGTACACTCCCGTTGTCCTCTTGGCAGTCTTCAATGCTTTCACTGCCCTCATGGCAGTCTTCGAGATCTGTATCTGATCTCCTCTCATTGCCCAGCTGGCAATGCAAAGTTTCCTCATTGTCCTCTTGACAATCCATGAGATCTTTAGCCGATCTCTTTTCTGTTTCCTTGCCCAACTGGCAATTAGAAATTCCCTGGCTGTCCCCATGACAGTCTGTGAGATCCTCAACTGACCTCAACTCATTGCCCTCATGGAAAATTGGAATTGCGTCTGCTCTATCCTCATGGAAACTCTTGAGATCCTCAGACGACCTCATCTCATCTTCCTCATCATTACAATCATCATCATCACCATCAAGACCTTTTCCAGTCTCGGGTTCACATACCTCAACTAATTCTTCATTCTGCCGCATCAGTGATTCAAGCCTCTCTATCTCTGCCCTGATGTCGGTGAGCTCTCTATCTATCTCTGCTCCGCTCATCATCTTCAGGCTCTTCCTGCGCCCTTCAGTAGTCATCCTGCTACGTCTATCTGCCTTCGGGGCAGATCTGTTGCGGTCACTCCTCATCACGAGTTCAACCAGCTTCATCTTTACAGTCCTGCTGACTGTCTATGGACTGCTGCTCACCTGCAAGCAATCGCCTACAGAGTCTTCAGTAACTCTGTCTTCCTTCACCTGCAATATACAGATGAAATCCCGCTCTGATACCACTTGACGCAAATCGTGAGTATCAGAGTGCTCCTCTTTCTCCTTCTCTTCTCTCGCCTGCAGTATACAGACAAGACTTCAAGCTCTGATACCACTTGACGCAAAATTCGCAACCCTCATAGTTGGACCCTGCTCTCGCCAGGACCTTCTCTAAACTCGGCCCGAAGAATCAAAGGACTCTTCCAACTCCCCTCGGGAGTTACCCACAGTATACTTCATGCGATCTCCCCTTCGCTTATCGGGAATTCGGCGTTCGCACTATCGCGAACCCTGCGTGCACATTCTCGTGCATATCAAATCCCCGAACCCCGATGGTCAACGGTCAACCCTTTCGGATATCGGGATATCGCGACTCGGGAGTTCGCGGTTCACACGAACACAATTCACATACAATGCAAACCCCCGATCCCCGAACTCCGAATGTCGTTGGTCAATGAGTCAACACTCCCGTTCCTTTCGGGGATTTCCCTATCGGGAAATCAGAACATCCGATCTCGCGGTTCACATGTACCACGAATTTCCGAACCCCAAACTCCGATGCCACCTGTCCTCCACTCGTGCCTGGGGTCCCACACTGCCACGTCCTCTTCAGGACTTCGTGGATCGCGGATCCACGATACAAGTTTCTTCGTGGTCAAAAACCCCGAAACGCCTAACGCCGAAACCCCAAAGTCCGACTTCTCGGGATCGCGCGACACTTGTCCTTATCCAGATCAACGGTTCCCGTTAAATCGGGAAATTGCGACTCGCGATTTCAATGAGTGCAAACCTCTTGCCTCGTCAATTGTCGAATCCCGATATGATGGGATCTTGCGCCACCTGTCCTCCTGACGATCGACGGATCTGATCAATTCGGGGAATCGCTACTCGCGATTCCGACGTGCATGCAACTCTTGCATCGCCAAACGCCGAATGCCGAAATCCCAATATGATGGGATCTTGCGCCACCTGTCCTCCTGATGATCGACGACTCTGATCAATTCAGGGAATCGTAACTCGCGATTCCAAAGATTATGAGACTCTTGCTTCATCAAATGCCGAAGCCCGATATGCCGATACACGACGGCTCTTGGTTCCTCCTGCGCCTTCGGTTTAACACCCGCGCAGCTTCTCCATGATCCAACGATCCTCGGGATTTCTTCATGAGATCCGACGACTGTCGGGTCCTTCCTCCGGTACGCTCCTCCTGAGCTCCTGTCCCTTGAACTCTCAATGGATTCCTTGACTCTTGTGCTCCTGCAGAGTCTCTACACACAAACGGTGCTATCCCTCCTGAGCTTCAGTGAATACTCAGACCCCTTGGGGGGATTTTGTCTTCCTTCTCCCTCCGATGGATAATATGGATGCCTCTTGCTATCCTYTRCTCAAGCGAMCTTCTCACTGAKTCYTCTGGGTATYCAGTAACCCAATGAAAKMTCCCTCRGTGGATKCTTCCTTYAGATRATAGAACTCATGGAGWTCCTTCCTCHTGTGCCACCTGCACACTTACTCAACGCCCTCCTGGCGGAGTCTCTTCTCTCACAGAACATTCAGTAGTTCTGGGTTCCTATGCACCTTTTGCATCTTCTCAATGCCCTCCTGGCAGAGCCTCTCAGAATCCTTAGTGATTCTGGTATTCGCTGAAGAACTCATAGCAGAGTTCTTTCTCTCTGTACACTCCTGTACATACGCTCGATACCTTCTTGGTAGAGCTCCTACAGAATCTTCAGTGACTCTATCTGTAACTGCGTCTCAGCTACACAGCCTTGCCTCTTGAGGTGTTCAGTAACCTCAAAGATCTTCCTCCTGAGTTGTTGACTTCAGTCTATGCCTCAGCACGTCTCTGTCTGACTCCTCACGAGTTCAGAAGTGCATCCTCTGTGCACGGCTATCAGAACCTCAGCGTTCTGTCATACCCTCCTGGTATGAAGCCTCAAAGACCCTCAACCTGAAATCAACCCAACTCCCTGCAAATGCATGATAACATCATACAATTACAGCATAAAGGAAAACACTCACAAACACACACATAAACAGAATATTGCAGGAAAAACTGCTCTGTATTCATATATTAACAATTGGCAAATGCCTGTATATTTTACAATGGTGTTCCTGAGCTCTCCCTAGCTCTTCAACTCAACCATTCTCTCTTTTCAAAATGAGATCTCAGATCTCTTTTACCTGAGGTGCTCTCAGCGCTTCCCTCCGGGATTTACCTACCCTAATTAATTACAATGAATGGGGCTGTCTAGTCCAGAATCGGACCTAGATCTCAGCCAATCTACAATAAAGGTCGATCCTATCTAATGCCTGTGCAAAGGCATGGCTTTCCTGGCTCAACAGCCTAAGCACATTAAATTACATTCAATACAAATTCAAAATGAGGCTGCGCCTCCCTTTCAGCCCTGCATTAGTGCGTGCTGACGTGGCTGGCTGGCTGCATGGAGAGATGCTCCTGCATCACGAAGTTTTAGACTTAGGACTTAGATTCTAAACTAGGCGACATTTTAGTTAGGGAAATTATTTTTTAAAATTTCTTAATGAGATATTAGTCTTAGGCAATCTAGGTTTGTTTCTTTAACATCATCAACGCGACATGCTCTTCAGGACTCACTACGTGCTCCAAGGGTGCCACTCGCCTCTAGTGTTTCTTTTGCGCGACATGCCCTTCAGGATGCACCATGTGCTCCAAGGGTGCCACTCGCCTCTTGTGTTTCTTTTGTGCGACATGCCCTTCAGGATGCACCACATGCTCCAAGGGTGCCACTCGCCTCTTGACTGATTGGTAGACACCAATAACCCTTGGAGTCAACACTCCTCCAAGTGAACTTGTGGGAGACTAAGGGCTTCTAAGGAATAAGGCCCCTGCGTTATTTCACACCCCTTAGAATCATCGTGAGAAACTGTCGCAGTCTGCCCTCACAACATCGTGGATCCTCTCGAACTAGGTAATCATTAACCTACAATTCAAGCCACGATGGGAGTGCTAGTAGGCTGTGGCAGTATTGTTGTCCACACCTCTCCCTCAACCTCTCTAGTAATCATGTGTGGCCCCTTTACTTCATATGTGAGTCTGGTCGGCAAGCTATCGTCAGCTTGCATCATCAACAATCGTGTCAGAACATGTCCACATCATATCATATAATCAAATGTACTAAAATCACAATAGAACAATCAAGCCCCAATAGCACACTCCCTGACTCGATCCGGAGTCCAAGGGGTTCCGTCTATGCATCTGCATCCTCAAGGTCCAAAACCCTGCAAAATCAGTAAAACCGAGTCAATATCACCTGTCTATGTCAATGCGGTAAACATCATGTCTTTTATCATAACACATCATAATCAAGGACAAATGTTTTAATATCATAATAGTCTGAATCACTTGCGAGCAAGTGTCCTCTTGGTCTAAACTTCATCCCGAAGTTTCATAGTATAAATTCCGAAATAATGTATCACAGTATCATAAGTCTATCTATGAAACAAAAATGGAAACTGCTGGCACATATCACATGCGTCCTCCTAGGTCGTCGAGTGTGGACTATAATTGTCCCACTGGAACTTGACCTGGTCTACCGTTCGACGTCGTAACTGTCAAATGCGATGATCTAAGATGCGGACCAGCTCATGCATGAGCACTCCCTCATCCGATACCTACAAGGAACTCGTGTCAATCACATGTGTAGGATCACTAATATAATGTCTCAAAACAGATACATGAAAAACATCGTGCATATGCCTCAAGGAATCAGGCAAGGCTAGTTGGTAGGCCACGGGCCCCTTTCTCTCCACAATCTCGAAAGGTCCCACGAACCTAGGAGAGAGTTTAGCTCCCTTTCCAAACTTGATTGAACCTAGAAGACTCGATCACCGACCTCGTAACTACGGTTGACTCGGTGCGCATCGGCATAACTCTTCTATCGATCCTGCGCTTCTTTAATACTTTGTCTTATGGTTTTCATTTGCTCTTCCATTTCTTGGATCACTTCTGGTCCCACCAAGACCCTATCCTCAAGCCGATCCCAACTCAAATGCGTCTGACACGGTTGCCCGTAAAGAAACTTGAAAGGTGCCATTTTAATGCTTCTCTGGTAACTGTTGTTGTAAGAGAACTCTACTAGTGGCAAGAATTCCTCCCAACGCTTTTGTTGGTCCATCACGTACATGCGCAACATGTCTTCCAAGGTTTGGTTCATTCGTTCAGTCTGTCCATCAGTCTCTGGGTGATATGCAGTACTAAAGTTAAGTTGGGTTCCCAAGGCCTCTTGGAAACTCGTCCAAAATCATCTAGTAAACACCGATCCTTGATCGGATATAATCCTCTTAGGCACGCCATGCAGCCTCACAATCTCACTGATGAAAACTCTAGCTATGTCAGGTGCCTGATATGTCGTACACACAGGTATAAAGTGAGCACTCTTCATCAGAGTGTCTACTACTACGAAAATTGAGTCATGTCTCCTTGCCGTCAGTGGAAATCCAACAATAAAATCCATCGAAATGACCTCCCATTTCGATTCCGGAATGGCATGTGGTTGTAGTAATCCTGCTGGGTGTCTATGTTTAGCCTTTACCTACTGACATTCTAGAAACTTGGCCACATAGTTGAATATGTCGGCCTTCATTACCTTCCAAAAAAATAAGGGTTTAAGGTCTTCTCTCATCTTCATGACTCCCGAGTGAGCCATGTAAACTACTCTATGAGCCTCGCTCAGGATCAACATCCTCAAATCGTCATTTGGTGGTATGTAAATTCGACTTTTAAACCTCAATAAACCATCGCTATCAAAATAAAATACCTCATATCGTGGTACCATCATTGTGTTTTGTCCGATAAAACCTTTGACCTCTTTGTACCAGTCATCGTCACGCTATAAAGTGAGAATCTTCTCACGTAGATTCGTCTAAAGAGGAAACACTAAAAATATGTGTGGCCTCCGACTCAAAGCATCCGCCACTCGGTTCACTGTTCTCTTTACGTAAGTAATCTTAAAGTCGTACTCGCTAAGCAATTCCGACCAACGCCATTGTCGCGCGTTCAGGTCGCTTTGCGTAAAAATGTGTTGTAGTCCACAATGATCAGTCTTTAGTTCAAATTGTTGTCCAACAAGGTAGTGTCTCCAAACCTTCAAGGCATATACGATGGCTAATAACTCCAAATCGTGCGTCGTGTAGTTCTCCTCATGCCTTCTTAGTTTCCATGAAATGTAAGAAATCACTCGTTCGTCTTGCATCAAGACTCTGCCTAAACCTTCCTTGGATGCGTCAGTGCATACCAAGAAGTTTGCGTCCATTTCAAGGACCTTTAGTATCAGCACTGTCGTCAACAACTCTTTAAGCCTCCGAAATGCTTTCATGCATTTCTCGGTCCAAATGAACTTCTTGTTTTTCTTTTTCAATTCCGTGATTGGATTTGCTATCTTCGAAAATCCCTCAACAAATCGTCAATAGTATCCTGCTAAATGCATAAAGATACGCACTTCCATGACATTCGTCGGTGCAGGACATTCCATAATAGCCTCGACCTTGGCTGGATCCATGGCGATACCTTCGTCGGAGATGACATGCCCTAAGTAGTGAATCCTCGATTGATAAAAAGAGCATTTGGACAACTTCCCATACAATTTGTGCTCTCTCAGACACTGTAGTACCAAGCGCAAGTGCTCATCATGCTCCTCCGTAGTCCGAGAGTATATCAAAATATCGCCAATGAACACTTGGACGAACTTGTCCAAGTACTCACGGAACACCCCATTCATCAAACTCATAAATACTCCTGGGGCGTTTGTCAGTCCAAACGGTAAAACAGTAAACTCGTAATGTCCAAACCTCGTCTTAAAGGCAGTCTTAGGGACGTCATCCTCCTTGATCCGCAACTGGTGATACCCTGATCGCAAATCGATCTTGGAGAACACTGTCAAACCCTTCATTTGATTGAACAGATCATCAATTATCGGCAAGGGATACTGATTCTTGATCATGGCCTTGTTCATTTGATGGTAGTCGATGTAATGCCTCCACGATCTATCCTTCTTTCGTATGAAAATAACAGGTGCACCCCATGGTGACACACTAGGACGTATCAGTCCTAGGTCCAACAACTCCTTCAGTTGCATTTTCAACTCTTGCAACTCCGGGGTCGACATCGGATAAGGTGTTCTTTCTATGGGTTCGGTCCCCAGTTTCAGGTCTATGGTAAACTCCAATTCCCTTTCCAATGGCATCCCAGGTAAATCCTCGGGGAATACATCCACAAACTCCTTCACCACTGGAAGGTGTTCTAGACCTTCCGCTACTCCCTTCTCATTTAGTGCAAGGATCGCATAAATCTTGCACCCCTTATGCATACTCTTTCGTAACTGTAAGGAAGAGATGAACCTCAAGGAAACTCCCTGGTTCCATCCTAGAATCACACATCTTTGTCCTTTGTCATCAACCAAGCTCAACCATTTCATATTACAGTTGAGTATCGCCTCATGCGATTCCAACCAATCCATACCAATCATGACATCATAAGATCCTAAGATCGTGACGTACAATTTGGCCCTTGTGACAAACTCTCCTAGGTTAAGGACACAACCCATAACCTTTCCTCCAACCTTCCGTTTGGCTCCTGAAGCCATCTCTACGAAGATAAACTCATCCTATTCGACTACCTTTACCTTAATCCTTTATAATGCTACACCAAAAATGAAACTCTCGGTAGCACCAGGGTCTATCAAAATACTAAGGGTCTGGTCAGCGAGAGTACCTATCATCTCAAGCACAGTCGACTGATGCTCTGCCTGGCGGTTATTCACCACTGCATGAATCCGATGGGCCTTGCCCATATCTCCCACTGTAGTGGGTCCGAATGATCTGGATGCTCTGGTCCTCTCCACAGGACAGTCACGCTGGTAGTGTGGCTCCCTACATGTCCAACACTCCTTCTTCAACCCAATATTCCTGGTACCTGAAGTAGAAGATGACGACCCACCGGCCTAGAAACCTGGTCTGTTCTGCTAAACAGGCCTAAACTCCTGCTGCTGCGGGTGACATTTCTGCTGATGTTGTGGTCCCCGATAAGGTGTCTACTGCTGATCCATAGGTCGTCGGGGTGTAGTGAAAGTGTATCCCCTCTCGAAGCCACGATATCCCAATGTATGTCTCGTTGGTGTCTAGTGCTATTGTGTCCTAGATGAAACCTTCCCTGCTGGTCTCGCTGGAGTCCTAGTCTGACCCCCACTGATAAGATCATCCTCTACTATGAGGGCCTTCTAGATGGCATCATGCAAGGTTTGAGGCATCACAATCCTAACCTTTGCACGCAGGCTGCTATTTAAGCCGAATACGAACCTGTTGACCTTAAGTTTTTCAGTGTTAAGGTGCGGAGAGTACCAGAGCAGCTCCATAAAATGAGCCTCGTACTTGGGCACCATACGACCTCCCTATCGTAAGGCGTTGAACTCATTGAGATGACGCTCGATGAATTCCTCTAAAAGGCACCTCTCTCGGAACTGTTCCTCAAACAGTTCCCATGACACGTCTTCGACGACCATGTTTAGCTGCGGTAGGAGCGTCTTCCACCATAGAAGAACGCTCCCCTTCAGTTAAAACACCACCATGCAGACCTTCATGTTGGAGGTATAATCGTGAAGTGTGAAGCACATCGCCATGTTCTCCAACCATGCCTCAGTGGCTGCGCCATTTGGGGCACCAAAGAACTTGAGAAATTTGACCTTCTCGAGTTCACGGTGAATGCTACCAGTAATGGCCGGTGCGTGCGGCGGAACCTCAGCGGGTGTCGGCGCCCTGGCCTCATCTCTGTCCAAACGACTGATCAATGCCTCAGACATGCGCTAAAAATATCTCATCATCCCAACAACATCGCAAACTTCTATCTTCTCTTGTTCGAGAACCTTCTCATCTCCTTGGGGGTTAGACCCCTCAGGTGCGGATGCTACTGGAGGCATCGCACCTCCTCCCCTAGCACCCTGTTGTCTTCCTCCGCGAAATCCTCTAACCATGATTACCTACACGCACATAATTCAACTCAATTAGAAACAGTATAATCAAATCATAACAATGAAAACTGTAGTGATCCCAAGTCACGGGTTGAACCCGCTCTGATACCATATGTAACGAACCTCCTCGTTACGACGACAAACCTCGTATAACAAGTGCAATTTTATTTTTTTGTGTGTGTGTGCGCGTGGGTACAAGGATAATAAATACATTCGACTCTGTTTCGCCATACGACGACGAACATGACACATGCAATGCGATGACAACAAAAAGACCTAAAACACACATGAACCTCTGCAAGCAATGAACGAAAATCAACCGACAAATAATAAGACTAACTACCCATCCGTCCTACCCTGCAATGGTTAGGACCTCCAATACACATAAGCAACGCTCAAGCCCAGGTTCCCATTTATTTTAACCATTTAAGGTCTCGGGGATGGCGACTGTTCTGAGGAACATGGAGGTGTCTACATCCCGCCCGACACAAGCAGTCCAAGATAAAATGCTAAATCTACCAACATCAATGATTAACTAAGATTCGTTCTATAAACCAAATTCAATTTAACCAATGGTGAGATTAAACTTTACTGTAATTCATCGTACATTAACTTTAATAAACTGTATATTACTAATCTAGTTCTAGGTCAATCCATCATCATCAAGGTTTGTTAGCGCATTAGAACACAATTTAAATAATCATTCTATCAACAAGGCGCAAGGAATCCGATTTACAACCAATCACAAACAATCCAAGCATCTAGCTTAATCAACAAAGTCTTCAATCATTGATCTCATCATAGAATAATCAAGTTACAAGTGAGGATGGATAGGTTTGATCAATCTAGACTATCATAAAATCTGTCCTATTTATCAGTAATTAGAACAATATACTTTTCTTGACAAATTTACGATTAACGCTACAAGTATTGAATGTCTTGTGAGTAACAAATTATATTAACTTAATGCCAACACAGGTAATATAATTCCATCAAGTACCATTTAAGTAAGGATGTGTCAAATGCATTTGTTAATTATATTATAAAATAAAAGGGTAAAAAAAATGATGGTCTCAAATAAAGTAATTTATCCAATATCCAACATACAAATCTCTTAAGGAGCATGTGTTAACTTATCAAGTATGACTCCAAGATTCCTTTACCTCCCCAAGAGTTAGTATAATATAAAAACTCAAAGAGACGAGACTTAAGGGTAGTTGAAGGTCCAAGGGATTATAAGTTGATTACTTTTATATGTTTGATAAATTCTACATAAGGTAAATCGTTCCAAAAAATAATAACAACTTTACATCTTATATCACGCTAACCTTGCATTAAATTTCAATTACAATGCATCTTATATGTTATCAAATAACAATAAAACCACAATAACTTTTTCTATACATGATAACCATATTACTTTTATATTACAAAATCCTTGCAATAAAATAACTAAACTGCAATAACATTCCCATCAATGATAACATCCTTACCTGCTATATGATAAAAGCTTTGCAACTAAAGTAACTAAACTATAATAACTAAACTATAAATCATAACATCCTTAACATCCCTATCATTACCATAAATGACAACATGTATTATAAAAGATTTGCAACTCAAGTAAATAAACTATAATAACTAACTATAAATGATAACATCCTTAGCAGTAAATAAATAAAAGGATATTTACCTCCTTCACATTAAATTCATATTGAATAAAACTCATTGCTAAATTTAAGGCTGGACATTTGAACTTCAGGAGATAAAGATTGATTTGGCAGAGCATTACACAATTGGGATTTGGCAAAGCATTACATAATCAGGTGAATGGTATTAATGCCGTGTGAACAACATGGTAGTTGTGTGTAGACAGAAAGAACATTGTTTCCACTGAGTGAACAACACCATTGTGGTGAGTGTGTAGTGGGTAAATTAGTGTCATTGAGAGGGCAATGGAGGGTGGAATCCGCCGAGCGAACTCCCCGTATCCGGAACCAACACCCATAAATAACCATTCCCCAAGTACTAATTTGGGACAGGCAGAAAGAAATCAACCGTAGAAGGGTAAGGCGCATAGTTTAATGGCCAGACATCTTAGAATGAACAAGCAGAGAAGGATTCACCATTAATAAAAATTACACAGTAAGCTTCACCATTGTAAGTGGTGAAGACGAATTGCTGGGTAGGCCACTAGCAATAGTAATGGCTATCAGGGTAACGCTCAGACTGTAACTGAAAAAAAAATCGGTGAATAGTAATAGTAATTAGCCTAAACCAGATTCAAGCATCCAGTCTATAACCCAACGATCGCTGAACGCAATCTTAATCTGCAATTCTCTCAACGTAAGAATTCGCTGGAAATAGACATCCAATGCAATCCTTAACGTGAATTCGTGGTCAAGGGTTGGTGTAGTTTTGCTGGAGAGAAAAAAAATGTGTAAGGAAGATAAGACACAGTCGGTTAACAGTAATCCACCGCTGCTTAGGTTGACTCACTGTCCAGAATATAATCGTGGTTTCTTAGCGAGGAAAGAAATATCCCCTACATAAAATTTCAATCAAGTAAAATAAAAGCATAGGTAAAGAGGAGGGTCGAGTAAAAACGTAGATGCAAGGGTGGATGAAGGCCGAACTGCAAGCCATTCTCAAATGAGCATACAGAGACAATTCTCGATTCTTAACCAAGGCCGAAACACAACAGCAGATGCAACCATTCCCATCAGTTGCACAATATGATCACAGAAACAATAAAACCAGACAATTCATCCAGCGCCCAAAGGAAAATATAAACGCCCACAGTCATGCATAAATGCCCACATTAAAACAAAACACCCACAGTCAGATATAAACACCCACCGTAATTTATAAACACCTAAAGAACACCAATAAGAAATTGCAGCCAATAGTAAGAGAATGCCAGAGCCAAGGATTACTCATTGAAAGGATTGTGGGGTTATAACAGTCTAGGCACAGAAAACAACAAGAAGGAAATGGGATGATCCAAAATTCAACACATAAATCATCATCATAAGGATTCATATACAGCTTTAAACAATTTTCCTTTTATTCTTAACAACAAAAACACTTTTGTACCTGTGACCGACGACGAATAACCCAAAGACGCTATCCCGCACTTGAGTTTCGTGTCGCTCCTGCTTGTCGACCGTCGAGACCTCACTGGTACCTCCCAGCCAATGCTAGGAGTACTCTGCTACCCCCTTAGCCACCCAACCCACAAATTGGCCACACACTATCCAGATGGTACGTCTAGCTCCCAGCTCGCCTCGCAAGGCCAAGCTACCACTACTATCCGAGCTGGGAAATCCCAACTCCCCACAAGTAATCAGTCAAGTCACAAATCCGGTAGCGTAACGTTACGCTAACAACCGATCCCCTTCTTCCTCATCTTCCCTTTCTTTTATAGAGTTTTTAGAACTTCCATCTTTCCCTAAATCACATTTAAATTAAGTTTTAATAAAAATCTTCTAAATATTCTCCTTCGCACAAGTGTCATCCATCCCCCTCTTTCCTCCAATAATTATTTTCTTTAAATTAAAAATTGTCTCATTTCCCTCACCCACCTAGAGTTGCTCCTAAATTTACTCCTAGGTGTTCCTAGATTCCTTTACAGGTTTAAATACTTTCCCTAAAATGAAGTTGCTAATTTAGTTCAAATTAGAAGGTTCTTAATTGCATATTCTTTACTATGTTGACCTCGCTTTTTAACATAAGTTCCCCTCTTTCCCTTATTATGTTTCCCCCATTCGTTAGTTTCCTAATTTTTATTATTCCCTTCTTTCCCCTTTTTATTAGAGCCAAAATGGTAGTTGCGCTATTTACTCTTTTCCTTTTATTATTAATTTGATATCTTTTCACACTTTCACAAGTTAAATAATTTATTTCTTCTTTACCTTTGATATCAACATATTTTAATTAAGTTCTTACTCTCTTCATTTTACCCAAAAATTTATGAAGTCCACAACTATTACTTAAGTGGTTTTTAGTTTAAAATTTATTATTTTATTTTTATAAGGTATTTTTCTTAAGGGTAGAAATTTTTTTACCCCTAGCGAAGTTTTAGACTTAGGACTTAGATTCTGAACTAGGCAACATTTTAGTTAGGGAAGTGGTTTTTTAAAATTTCTTAATAAGATATTAGTCTTAGGCCATCTAGGTTCGTTTCTTTAACATCAACAATGTGACGAGCCCTTTAGGATGCACTACATGCTGCAAGGGTGCCACTCACCTCTAGTGTTTCTTTTGCGCGACGTGCCCTTCAGGATGCACCACGTGCTCCAGGGGTGCCACTCACCTCTTGTGTTTCTTTTGCAGGACATGCCCTTTAGGATGCACCACATGCTCCAAGGGTGCCACTCGCCTCTTGACTGATTGGTAGACATCAATAACCCTTGGAGTCAACACTCCGCCAGGTGAACTTGTGGGAGAATAAGGGCTTATAAGGAATAAGGCCTCTGCCTTATTGCACGCCCTTTAGAATCATCGTGAGCAACTGTCGCAGTCTTCCCTCACGACATCATGGATCCTCTCAAACTAGGTAATCGTTAACCTATAGTTCGAGGCACGGCGGGAGTGCTAGTAGGTTGTGGCAAGGCTGCTGTCGACACCTCTCCCTCAAGCTCTCTGGTAATCATGTGTGGCCCCTTTACTCCATATGTGAGTTTGGTCGGAAAACTATCGTCAGCCTGCATCATCAACAATCGTGTCAGAACATGTCCACATCATATCATATAATCAAATGTACTAAAATCACAATAGAACAATTAAGCCCCAATAGCACACTCCCTGACTCGGTTTGGAGTCCAAGGGGTTCTGTCGATGCCTCTGCATCCTCAAGGTCCAAAACCCTACACACTCAGTAAAACCGAGTCAATAGCACCTGTCTATGTCAATGCAGTAAACATCATGTCATTTATCATAATGCATCATAATCAAAGTCAAATGTTTTAATATCATAATAGTCCGTATCACTTGCGAACAAGTGTCCTCAAAGAATAAGTTTTCTCAGTGCGCCAGAGCGGGATGTTACAGATATAGAGAGGTATTCACAAAAATGGTTGTTTTTATCAATTTGCATAACAAACCACTAGGTTTGCCATCTCGAACCTAAATTAGAGCCAACCAAGTCACCATACACGTTGTTAATCCCCTGCCCCAAAAAAAATCAACTCAAAAGAACATGCATATGTTCTTAAGAATGTGCACACATTCCTAATAGTGCACATGCACTACAGGAATGTTCATGCATTCCTAAGAGCATGCATGCACTCTTATAAGTTATTTGATATTTTTCATTCCCCCATCCCTCTCTCTCTCTCTCCTACATCTATGCCCTATGTTTGTCTCCCTCTCTCTCTCCCTCCCACTCCTATACATGTAAGGCCTAGACATGGAAAGACATAGAAATCAAAAGGCATGGAAAGACATAGGGGTAAATTCATGGAGGTGGGTAACACTTTCGTGACAATCTGATCTCCAAAATTCTGAAAAACATTTTTCAACCAACCTAATATTTGTTTTCGGTCAATATATATTTCTTCCAGCCAAAATATTTTTCGGTCGAACCTTTGAACATAAAATCGAACGATATAGTGACGACGCCCTCGATTTTCATGTAGAATTTTAGTCGCACGATTTTTTTTCATCCAAAAATCTGTCTTCGAATGAAAGATATTCAGGTCAAAAAACTCTTTTGGCCAAAAGACTGTTTCGTCCGAACTACTCTTTCGGCCAAACTATAGTTTCGGACGAAATATTTTTTCGGCCCAAAAACGATTATATATTAACCAGACATCGTAATTGTAACATTTTTCTCATCTCTTGGTGGTTTTGATAGTGAGTGACCTCTTGGCGAGTGATAGTGAGTGATAGTGAGTGACATTTTAGCGAGTGATAGTGAGTGACCTCTTGGTGAGTGTGTGGGAGCTCTTGGCATGAACGTCAGACTGTTGTGTTGGTTGGGGGTCCTGCGGGCGGTCGGGTGGGCCGAGCTATAGGTAAGCCTAAACTTTAGTTGTAAATTTAAATTTATATTATGTAGTTTATAATTTATAATTTATAATTTTAATTTATATGTCGTATTTTTACTGTGATTTGGTCGTGGGGGATAGCCCTATGGCCAAGCCATGGGCATCCCAATGGCATGGACACAGGGCTGGGCCCCTACGGCCAAGTCACAATCCACTTCATATGATACATGATTTAACTTTGAGTGTTATTGTTTTCAAGGTAAAACAAATTTGCATAGTTTTGATTTCAATCTGTTTTGGGTTTGATTCACATATTCTTGAAACTGTTTGGAACATAGTGAAATCACGAGTCAAATATCATAATTCTACCTAGTATGGAAATAAAGTTGGGGTTTAATTTTGTCTGAATTTGGATTGGTATAGAATCTTAGCCTGAATTAGTCAAAATTTACCTTTATAATTTGTTTAAACATTCATATTTTAAAAATAAAAACTTATCTTGCCTAGAAAAAATAAGAATTTTATTTCCCTTATGCCTTGTCCGCGAGTAACTAAAAGAGATGTGAGGATATTTATAAAAATCATAATAAAATAAAAATAAACTTGTATAGTTCATTCTTAACCCTTTATCTTTTCGACATCTAAAAAATTATGTGAATATTTATTGAATCCAAGATTAAAATGAATTTACTATGATGTGTAATAGTTCAAAAGATTGCATTCTGATTATAAAAGTGTTATAAAATTATATGCATAAATGTGTTATATAGTATGGTACAACTAGAAGAAATATTTCCCCTACCAGCATGATAAAAAAACTGGGTTTGGCCTGTAGTAGATCTCGAAACACGGTGATGTCAGTTTCTAAAACTGTCAGAGTAATCAATGAGTTAAAAAACAAAAAAATGTATACCACTTTTCATGCATACGTCATTGAGATTGTCACGTGGTATTTTATTTGTGGATTTTTGGCGTTCCCATGGCTTGGCCATAGGGCTGGGCCCCCGCGGCCAAGTCACAGTCCACATGACTGTGACTTAGCCGCGGGGGCCCAGCCATGTGGCCAAGTCATTGGCGTGCCCACTGGATCATAACGACTTACATTAGTGTATGTACTTGTAAATTCAAATTTTGTTTCTGTAAATTTTTACATGTTACATTATGCAACAATCCAAGCATGTAGCATTGATTGAATCGTATCAAACCACCATAGAGTATGTATACATTGGTTAATTTAATCATGAAATTATATATATGTTTAACATGCAAGGATCCATTGGGTGGATCAAGAAAGTAATTTTATGTTGATTATTGTTATTTCGAATGCATGAACCGAATAACTATGGGAGATATTATTTTCCGTAATATAATTAAGTATATATTCCACATATAGTGTAAAAATATTTGACCATAAATTTCGTCTCAAGAGAATTTGAAGAAAGGTTGTAGTCTCTTCAGTTCCATTACTTCAGTTAATAAGAATAACATATAGATCAATTCTTCCTACTTCCACACATTTCTTGGTACTATGTAACATTTATATTTATGTTTATTTTAAATTTGTTAATTAGTATTTAGATTTTAGATTTGGTATGTGCGCATTTGTTTTGATCCAGTTTAGATTTAAAGACAATAATGTATTCACTGGTAATAGTTCTGGTCTATTGTTCGACCATATAATTTATTAAGTGGTTTAATTCAAATAAATTTATGCATAGAAATATATTTCATTCTTTTGGTTATATTCAAATATTATCTGACGAAAATCTTCTTAATCTTTTTAATAAATAATATTTCTTGTAAATATAATACAAATAAATCTACTTCTATTTCTTTTTCTTTAAATATAAATCTATTCTTCTATTTTTTAAAATATAAATATGTTCTTCTATTTATTTTTCTTTAAATATAAATATGTTCACATATATATATATATATATATAATCGAAAAATTTTAAAGCATATATTTTTAATTTTTTTTTTAATAAATTTAAAAATAAAATAGGAAGACAATTTAAAAATTACATGTTAATATGTTCAAATTATACAAACAAACAATAGATTTATAAACAATATGGATTTAGTTAATTTGATATAGACATTTAACAATCAAATATTAAGATTAGAGTAAGAATTTAAGTGATTAGTTTGTGCCCGCGGGGGGACAACCCTGTGGCCAAGCCATGGGAACGCCCATGGCTTGGCCACATGGTTGGTCCTCCGCACCAAGTCACAGTCATTTCAAACGTTTTGTATTTTATAAAAAAATTCATAAAAATTTCAAATTGTCCAAGTTTTAATTTCAAACGTTTTTTTTTGTTTTATAAAAATTTCAAATCTTTAGGAATTCAATTTATAAATCGATTTTTAAATATGTAATATTAGATTATCATAAGTTATAAATATTATTTTACATATTGTTGATTCTGGAATTCCTTGTTGTAGATTACTGTCTATCTTGTAATTTGTAAAGGAATATTTGTGAAATATACATACCATGTNATATATATATATATATATATATATATATATATATATATATATATATATATATATATATATATATATTTTAATAAATTTAAAAACAAAATAGGAAGGCAATTTAAAAATTACTTGTTTATATGTTCAAATTATACACACAAATAATAAATTTATAAACAATATGGATTTACTTAAAAATGGGAATTTGATATAGACATAAATAAATAATTTATAAACAATATGGATTTAGTTAATTTGATATAGACATTTAACAATCACATATTAAGTTTTTAAATTTGATATAGACATTTAACAATCAAATATTAAGAATAAAGTAAGCATTTAAGTGATTAGTCTGTGCCTGAGTAGTCGGCCAGGAGTCGAATCGATTGTCTTTCACTCTGGTGTTAAAGACTTAGATTCAAATGCCTTTCTTTTTTGTGCATATATAATATCTTATTAAAATTGGTTATGACTTGGCCACGGGGGCCAACCTTGTGGCCAAGTCGTGGGCACGACAACGGCTTGGCCACATGCCTGGATTCCTGCGGCCAAATCATAGTCATTTCAAACGTTTTGTATTTTATAAATATTTCATAAAAAATTCAAACTGTCCAGCTTTTTATTTCAAACGTTTTGTATTTTATAAAAAATTTAAATCTTTAGGAATTCAATTTATAAATCCATTATTACATATGTAATATTAGAGTATCATAAGTTATAAGTATTATTTTATAGATTGTTGATTCTGGAAATCCTTGTTATAGTAACCACTTTATCTTGCCTCGGCTATTTCTCCACTTTGATTAATGCCTATTTCAATTTCTTCATATTGCCATGAGTCTTGGTCACATGTTTGTGTAATACATGACTGAACTACTTGTGTAGATTTGGTTTTTCCTTGAAATTCATCTGATCAACATTTAATGTAATATTCTTGGCTTTTTAGTCAACAACTAACTGAATTTCACTTTTTTCAGTCTCTAGAACAACCAAATTCAACACTCACTTTTGATATGGCTTCTCTTCCAAACCATAGACTCTTATCATAGTAAAATTCTCAAAAAGGAACTAGTCTCCCACTTTGGTGTTGTTTTGTAATTGTAGTGACCTTTTGACTAAAGGAATAATTATAGCGAATACTTCATTTTGGATAATAAAATCTAATATAGACATAAAAGAGTTTACATACTGCAAAAAACCTTCATTGGTGACATGATATCTTACCATAGACAGCCACTGAATGGTTGAGAGAGCAACATGTTGGCTGGTCATTCACCATCCTAGACTTAAAATAACCCAGATGTGAGTAGTTTTGATGTGTAACGAACCTCCTCGTTACGACGACCAACCTCTTAACAAGTGCAAATTTATTTATTTATTTTTATGTGTGCACGTGTGTATCAGGATAATAAATACATTCGACTCTATGTCACCATACGACGACGAACATGGCACATGCAATTGCAATGACAACATAATGATCTAAGACGCACATCAAGCATCCGGAAGCAAAGGGCGACAAACAATCGATGAGAATAAAAAGACTAACTACCCGCCCATCCTACCCTGTAATGGTTAGGACCTCCAAGACACATAAGCAATGCTCAAGTCCAGGTTCCCATCGATTTTAACCATTTAAGGTCTCATGGTTGGTGACTGTTCTGAGGAACAAGGAGGTGTCTACATCCCGCCCAACACAAGCAAACCAAGCCTACTAAGCTAAGACATAACCATCAAGATCTCCATCAACCAGGTTATCTACATTAAGGCAAATTGTATTAGTGAAACATTATTAACCCATTAATTTACTCACTACTATTACAGTATTGCTTGGGAAGTGTACCTTCGTTCTAATTTCACGATAAAGACAATTAATATAAAGCGAGTAAGGCAATTAACATAGTCTAATCCAACCTCCAATATGAGCCCAACTTCGCATGTCTAAAGTGCATAATGACATTAAGGTGAAATCTAAATTAGTCTTAGAACCAACTCATTTGTGCAATTTTAATCTTACAAATGTCATCATCGTACCATCTAAATCAACCGGCCTTAAAATATTATTGTTTGCTAAGAGTATTTTGTTTTCAGGTTGATATCTAAAAATCATGTCAACGAATACACACAACTATGTCCCAAGAAGTAGATTATGTACATCATATACACTTTTATCCAAATTCCTCTTCCCATACTATATTAATAATAATTTATTATTATTAATAAAGGCACTTCATTGTTTAATATAATAATCATTAAAACTTAACCATCTCCTAAACCTATGAGGATGTCTAGACCAAGTTTCTAAAGTAATAATTCTCTTCATCGACTCTTGTACAATAAAAGTCTACCCTATGATGGTTCATGTACATTATTGGTTCACCACATAACATAATAGAAGGATAAAATTATAAGAAGGATAATATTATTTAAATGAAAAGAAGAAAAGGGAAACTAAATTAAAAGTTAAATGAAACTAAGCAACCTTCTGACTGTATCTTGACATCTATACTTATTGTAACATGTTCGAATAGTTGTAGCATGTTCAAATCAAATAAGACATACAAGCATCCAAGTTATGTTAAAACCATGCCCATTTTACATTAACCACAATCAATTTATATTTAGTACAATGCCCACTAAGACAATACCCACTAAACAATTATTAACACAATACAAAATATATTAAACAATACCAGTTAAGATTTTATATTAAGACAATTTCTTTTTATCCAATTTTAGATAGATGGTTAGATTATTAGATATGCAAATAATCACGAAACCATTTGTTGATCTATAAGGAGTTATATACATCCAAAATTTCACTGTCATGTAGCCTTACCAAAATAATAAAAAAAATGATTAAAAGAGACTGTAATACAAGTAATCTCAAGGGAGGGGATAGTAATATCAATAATTCATATTGAACATCCTTATAAATTTTTAATAACTACGAATTGCCACAATGAATACAATCTTCCACTTGATATATTACAACTGTCGGATTGGGAGTCTACATGCATGTCTTATTTACATTGACGGAAAAGGTAAAATCATTAAAAGTTCCATGTTAAATATGAAAGTTGCTACTATCTATGATGCACAAATCAACTCATTCTGACACCTAAATTCCAGTTTAATCCCAACGCCTTTCTTTTACTAGCCATTCACCTTATTAAGGCATAAACTAATAACATGAGGAAAGTTGCAATTAGCCAATAACACGGTGGCTGTGAGAGGCGCTGACAAAGGAGTAGAATTAGCGACTACCAGGTCATGACTACCAAGTAATAAAAAGAAAATAAATAAAGGCAACTAAACCGGTGCCAAAGAATTAAAGGTTGCAAGTGCATGCCGGAAATTCAAGAATCAATTTGGCAACTGTCAAATAGGCATCTTCCAGAAACCAATAATCAGTTGGAAACTGTCGAGTTGGTAGTCTATCCTAGCAGTGTCCTAGAGAAACCCTCTCACAATCGTACTTAACATGACTTGCCAAGGTAAAGGCTCAGGCAATCGCTTATACAATTCGCAGGGGAAAGGTGTATGCAACATTTACAGAGATGCACACTTATGTTTGTAGAGGCGAAAGGGTATGATATTCATACAGTTTGCAGGGTCAAAATTAGATGGTTTTTATTGCAGTGGTAGAGGCAAAACGAAATGGTTTCCACATAGTTTGCATGGCGAAATTAGGTGGTTTTTATTATAGTGGAAGAGGTGAAACAAAACGGGTTTAAAAGGTATTGATTCATGCTTTTAAATCAAGATACAAAACCTTCACTGTATGATACAGCTTCATTGTCGATCGTAGCATATGCCTTCTTCAATTGATGCATCATTTAGAAAGATGGACTGCTGGAATGATTTAGAGGTTGTGATGAAAATGGGTAAAGAATTTGAAAAACAAAAGCATAAATCCCCTCATTCCAGATGATGCCTCCAACCTCATTGTGCATGGTTTTCCAGACAATGCACGACTTCAAGAGTTTCAACCAGTTCTAAACATTAAATGTGTTACTGTCAATCTAACATTTACATCATTCAGACAAGAAATTCTAAACATAAAACACATTATATGAATTTTAAACATAAAATTACACTACATAAAATTACATTACATAAATTCTAACATAAAATGCATTACAGTCAGTTCAAACAATTAATGTGTTTCAAACATATAAATTCTATCAAAAACTCAGACATATAGCTTCAAGATTCGACTCAAACATATAAATTCCATCATAAAAATCAAGCAGGATAGAGGAACAAATTTCCATGCAACCAGAGCCAAATACGAACAAAAATAATCACACCAATACACTTGATTTATGTGATAAATTCCTAAGGCGAGACGGTTAAATCCGTAGTTGAGAGGTGAAATAAAACGCAGGGTGGAATCACAAAGGAGCGCATTAAGCTTAGAGACCATCAAGAAAACAATATAACCCAAGCCATTTACAATCAATTTCAGATCCTAGCATAAGTCTTAATGCATTCTACTCTACAAATGAAAAAACATATCGTTTCCTTATCGCCTGCCTAGAATGACGTCTAGGCGCTCTGTGTCGCTCCTGCTCGCCGACCGTCGAGACTACACTGGTACCTCCCATCCAACGCTAGGGGTACTCTGCTTCCCCCTTATCCCCCTGAGCCGCAAAGGGGCCATACACTATACAGATGGTACGTCTATCTCTCAGCTCGCCTCATAAGGCCGAGCTACCACTCCTCTCCAAGATGGGAGATCCCAGCTCCCACAAGTAAATCAGTCAAGTCACTAATCCTGCAGTGTAATGTTATGCTAACAGTCGATCCCCTTCTTCATTCTCCTCCTTTCTCTTTTATAGAGTTTTAACACTTCCATTCTTTCCCTAAATCTCATTTAAGTTAAGTTTTAATAAAAATCTTCTAGAAATTCTCCTTCGTATAAGTGTCATCCATCCGCCACTTTCCTCCAAAATTTGTTTTCTTTAATTTATTAATTGTCTTATTTCCCTCACCCACCTAGAGTTACTCCTAAAATCACTCCTACATGTCCCTAGATTCCCTTACAGGTTTTAAAAGCTTTCCCTAAAAAGAAATTGCTAAATCAATTCAAAATTAGAAGTTTCTTAAATGTCGATTCTTTCCTAAGTTGGTTTCCCGCTTTTTACCATGAGTTCCCCTCTTTCCCTCTTTAGGTTACCTCCTTTCCCTAATTTCCTAATTTCTACATTTCCTTCCTTCCTTTTTATTTGAGCTAGAAAAGACAGTTGTGCAAATTACCCTCTTTTACTTTTATTACTAATTTAGTACCTTTTTAAATGATCAAAAGTTAAAATAAATTAATTTCTTCTTGACATTTTATATCCACAGATTTTAATTAATTTCTTACTCTCTTCATTTTACCCCAAAAATTTATGAAGAACAAAACTAGTACTTAAGTGGTTTTTAGTTTAAATTTTATTATTTTATTTTTATATGTATATTTTCTTAAGGGTAGACAAAATTTTACCCCTAGAGAAGTTTTAGACTTAGAATTTAGGTTCTGAACTGGGCGACATTTAATTAGGGAAGTTGTTTTAAAATTTCTTAATGTGTTGTCTATCTTAGGGCTATCTAGGTTCATCCCTCTATCATCATCAACGCGACGTGCCCTTTAGGATGCACTAGGTGCTCCAAGGGTGCCACTCGCCTCATCTGGTCCTTTGCTCAACGTGCCCTTCAGGATGCACTACGTGCTCCAAGGGTGCCACTCACCTCTTTTGTTTCCCTTCAGGACGCACCACACGCTCTAAGGGTGCCACTCACCTCTTTTGTTTCTTTTACGTGACATACCCTTCAGGACGCACCACACGCTCCAAGGGTGCCACTCGCCTCTTGACTGATTGGTAGACATAAATAACCCCTAGAGTCAACACTCTGCTAGGTGAACTTGTGGGAGAATAAGGGATTATAAGGAATAATCCCCCCACCTTATTGCATTCCCCTTAGAATCATCGTGAGCGACTGTCGCAGTCTACCCTCATGGCATCATGGGTCCCCTCGAACTAGGTAATCGTTAACCTACAGTTCGAGCCACGGTGGGAGTGCTAGTAGGATGTGGCAGGGTTGTTGTCCACACATGTCCCTCAACCTCTCTAGTAGTTGTGTGTGGACCCTTTACTCCATATGTGAGTCTGGACGACAAGCTATCGACAGCCTGCATCATCAACAAATCATGTCAGAACATGTCCACATCATAGCATCAAATCAAAATGTATTAATATCACAGTAAATCAATCAAACCCCAATAGCACACTCCCTAACTCGATCCAGAGTCCAAGGGGTTTCATCGATGCCTCTGCATCCTCAAGGTCCAAAACCCTGCACACTCAGTAAAACCGAGTCAATAGCACCTGTCTATGTCAATGCAGTAAAACAACATGTCATCTACCCATGGCGCATCGTAATCAAAGACAAATGTTTTAATATCATAATAGTCCGGATCACTTGCGAGCAAGTGTCCTCAAAGAATAAGTTCACTCAGTGCGCTAGAGCGGGATGTTACATGATGGATTAACATATGAATCAAGTGAGACTAGTACCTAAATGACTTGGTACCCCTAAAATTTAAAAATTGTTGGTGCATTGTATTTTCCAAGAACTTGCAAAAGTCAAACTTTATGAAGGTTTGATTCTGGGGGTGTGACAAGTCTACTAGGAAACCCAAAAACAATGATATCCATTATAAAACTATTATAAATAAAAACAAAATTTGAAACATAGGCAATATATTCACTGAAGTCATTCCCTCAACCTCCATAATAGATACACCGAAACATAGGTAGTATATTCACTGTTATAACATTGGAATATGTTATAACATATTACAATGTAATATTTTATAACATATTACTATAACATATAATTACATTGTAATATGTTATAGTAATATATGTTATGACATATTACATTGTAATATGTTATGGAAAACCTGCATTAATATAACACTCAACAAATAGAAAACAAACAGTGAAACATAGGTAGTATATTCACTGTAGTCATTTCCTCACCCTCCAGAATAGATACACCGAAATATGTAACAATCACTTTGCATTGATAGTGAAACTGATAAACGACATCAATATTTCATGTCAAAGCCTCATTTACAAACCTAGAAGAAAGAACAGTTTTAAAATCTACAAAATATCACGTACAATAGATAGAAATAAACCTTGAAACACGGGGAAAATGTCCACTGCAATTATTCCCACAACATTAATATGTTACAGTACTTTGCACTGTAACAAAAAGACACAAGTAATGAACATTTCATGTCAATGTCTCATTTATAGAACGATAAGAAATAACAAATTTAAATCCAAATGTCTAAATCCAATGCCAGTACTGAGATACCAATTATGATTCCTCCAAAAGTCAAGCTAGTTTTTATTTTCAACAAAGAAGGGCTTAAAAGTATGAAGACTAAAAAATAGAACATAATTAATTATACCCAAGAAAACTGATAAGAACACAACGAAAAGATCATAGCAAAAATGCAATTTGAACTTGCATCATCATTCTTGTGATTAGTTGCATATACGTTAGATTGAAACTCTACACTCTTAACTATATTGTAATATTCACATAGCTCATACGTGTAAGATATGAATCTGATTCCATTGCTTTAGCTCTCTCTTAATTAGAGTAAGTAAAACCCATATGTATTAGATAAGAGTATATACCATTTGAAAGACCCTTGTTAATGATATATTACCCTTTGTATTTACACAAGCATTTAGTTGAAGATGAGCTTCTATTACCCTTTGGATAAGATACTAGTTGAAGATGGTGATGTATTACCCTTTGTATTTACACAAGCATTTGAATAACCCAGCCAAGTCTTGGTTGTCCACGGGATTTCTAACAGGATGGATCTACCAAAATGATTCAGAGGCCATTCTAAGCCCCTGTATCGATGGGGTCACTGGAATAAGGTCGGTAAGAATATAAAAAACACCTTATAACCACATATAAATGAATGTTTAGCAGCGTCAAATCATCTAATTACATACGCTTAGTATATAAAAAAGTCCATCATAAACAAAATTCAAACAACTTGCAATCATATAATACATTTTCTCTATTAATGCCCCCCCAAGTGGAATACATACCTGTTGATACTTAGTGCCATTGCTTTGTAGATGGAAGATTTCTTCCATCCAACCAAACATGGAATAAATTTAATGGTTTATTTTCATGGATTGTGCTCCATACCTATTGGATGCATGAAATATGATTTCCCATATAGATAATCGCTACTCCGTTACCATATTTTAACCCATGTACTCTTGGCAGATTTACCAAGGTTATTTGTGCTAATATTAAGAAACCAAAATATATATGAAATGGGCATGGGTAGTGGAGTTATGCATCACCCTATTATAATTGTATCTAACATAAATAACATTTCTATTAATTTTGTCTTATTTTTTTTTCTTTCTTCATATTTTTTGTTGGTCAATGTTGGAGATATTAACTCGTACTTGTCTTGTGAATAAATTTTAATGAATTTCCAAAGGATATATATTGAGGAGAGAGGTCGACATGGGATTATCCAAACAATCCTCGCAAACCCTCTAGGCTCTCCCAAGAAGTAAGAAGAGGAACTCCTTCTTCTACTGAGACTCCGAGTGACCAATGACAATCTCATCTAAGGATATTATCAAACGAGTATGTGAATAGATCAACTGCATAATGTGCTTAAGCAAGTTCTATGGATGCAACCTTCTTATATAGGTTATGCATTGATCCTCCTACACCTGAGAATGTAGGGAATACCTCAGGACAAGAGAATATTTTTGGTAATTTTCTTTGATTTTGTTTATTTTTGTTGTCTTTTTGTGTATTTAAATTTATGTCAAGTTAAATGTTGTAATTACTTTCAAATGTGTGTGTAGACAATGAGTTTAGAGCAAGGGACGACAATGAAAGAGAGAGTGGGTGTCACAAAGTTTCTAATATTGGTGCAGATGGTGAAGGTGGATTTAGGAGGCTGCGTTATCAAGAAACATAGTATTACATGCCTACGTCCACCTATCCTTCGGATATCGGTGATGAACTTACCTAGGAAGGGATTACTGAAGCAATGACCCTTGAGTGATGCTTAGGTGTTAAAATGAGGTTGGAAAATGATTTGGAGGTCTTGGAACTCCCTCAAGAGAGTAAACAAAGCTTTCATATTGTTTTTCATTCATTGCAAAACTTTATGGATGCATATCAAAATATGGGGCCAACCACTGACAGTTTTATTGATCTAATGAAGCGGTGAAAGTCAGAGGTGATGGGCCCCGATAAATGGGATGCAGTAAAAAATAAAGTTTTAAAAGAAAACACAATTTCGATGTTCAGTTTCAAAGATGGACCAAAGTCGAAGATGTTGAAGGTGCAATATTTTAAGCACCCCGACATTGTAGGGCATCTGTATAACATATTTTTGGTAGCATATGAGAAATTGTCATGGAATGATGAGGTTCCACACTATTTTGAAAGAAACTTTATGCAGATTTTTTCATGGACATACAACTTGATTATATTATTCTACCGTCCGATTATTATAGGACTGGTAAATGACGGACATATGATCGAAAAGGGGCATATTGAAATGAGACATTGTCGAGGCCTCCACTACCTTTAGTATATCACCCATCAGGAGAATTTTCTTCACATTCAGAGTTGTGAGCTTCATAAGAGGTTGGAAAAGAGGCTAGGAAAAGAGATGATTTTTTATGGTGTTGATGTTGGCTTGAACCGTCAGCGAGTGGAAGTCAATTCCTGGGCCATATTTGTTTATAAAATAGATGTAGAGTTAGATACCATGTTAGTAGAATATCTTAAGGAATATGAAAAAAAATTCCGTGATGGTTAGAAGAAGGTCATTCAGAATGATGACCCTAACAACAGATTGGTATGTGTTCTAGTTAGTAAATTTTTGACGCATTTTAGGATAGTTTACTTCTAATTTTAGATTTGGATATCATTGTATCTATAGAAATGATCTAGTTGTTATTGTCATTAATTTCAATTTGGATATATGTTAAATGAATATCCAATAAATACAGGACTTGATTCCACAAGTTTAAATTTTGATGGGTTGAATCAGGTATTTGTTTTCTAATATCCACAGATGAGCACTTTAGTTGTCTAATCTCCAATATTTTGAATAAGATCAACAACATTTATAATTTTGTATAAATGTGAACACATTGAATCCTAGATTTAGTTCTTAGTTGTGTTGTTCGCATATCCCTATTCCATCTCCTACTAATTAGGGAGACGTGTCTCAATTATCATTGGGAGAGTTTGAAGAGGGTGGAAGTTCATAGGTATCATTTAATGTGTTAAAATCATTTAAATTTAATGTGTTATAATCATTTAAATTTGAAATGTGTTATATAGGGTAATGTGGAGAAGAGAGTACCCGAAAGTGTGCTTGGGAGGGACATTGGGATAGAGGAGGAAGTAGAGGAAACACCCATACCTGGGAAGGATGTGTCCATTCAGGATGATTCATAAATGTGTGTTCATTGAACATTAGTGAGTTTTAACTTGGTATTATGTTGGGGTTTTATATAAAAGTGTTCAAGCTTATTTTGAATAAGCTTATATTTTTTACTTTTATCAAATTTTAGTTTTCTCAAATTTTTAGTTTAGCCTTTCCTATTAAACGTTTTGATTAATTATTTTGAAATATATAGAACCCCTATATAAGCTTAATGTTGTCTTAAATGGTGTACATTCAAACTTATTTAAGTTTAGATCATGATGAAGACCTAATTTTAAACTTTAACATTTGATTATTTGAGAACAGACTCTATCCCACATCAGAAAAGGGAAAGTTTCTAAATTTTCTTCGATTGCATTCATTTCTTTCTTGTCCAAGAATGGCGTAGTATGAAAATTTTTGTTTTCTACATAAAACGAAGTGAATTCCTTCTTGCTAGGGTATTGTCAAACTCTTAACTAAATTGGTTACTAACCATAAAAACCAACATTCAAGTAGGTTTACAGATAAGCTATGCATATGTATATGTGAGATAGCTCACACATATTGTATATGTGAGCTAGCTCACACATAATTTCAAAGATCATTTGATTATGTGTAATATGAATACATTCCAAAGATGAAAGATTTAAATGGTATTTGAAGAATGACTTAATATACATGTGCAGATTTGTGTTTTCTTCAGGTACATGAAATATTATATGAGAACATCTATTCCACCACAGAAAGAAGAGATAATTATTTTTTGGAAGAATGGTTTTTAAAATGGATATTTGTGAACTTTCATAGATATGAGTATTTTTTTGGAAGAATGGCTTAATATGGCTTTCTTGTGGTGTTCTCATAATTTTATTCTCTCTATGACTCCCATGGTATAAACAGTAATCATCAAACTCCTTACTACAATATTCACGTCCATTTTCTGATCTGAGACACTTCAATTGTTTTCCTGTCTCATTTTCAACCAAAGATTTCCATTTCTTAAAAGTATTAAAAACATCAGATTTTTGTCTAATGCAATAAACCCAAGTTTTTCTAGTTGCATAATCAATAAAAGTAATATAATAATGAGAGCCACCAAGAGATGATACATGAGTTGGTCCCCATACATATGTATGGACAAGCTCCAACCTTTCACTCTTCTTTTCTTTTCCGACTCTTAGAAATCTGAGTCTCTTATGTTTTCCAAAAACACAATGCTCACAGAAATCCAAATCAATTTGTTTAAGATCTAGAAACAAATTTATTTTGTGAAGTATCTCCATCCCCTTCTCACTCATGTGTCCAAGACTATGATACCACAGTGTTGTATCCACTCCTATATAAGCTAAAGAGATAGAACAATCAATATTACCAGTACATAAATAAAATTACCTACCTTCTCTCATTTTTCTATCAACAATGCTCCTTTGGTGATTTTCCACACCTTATCTGTAAATATGGATATACAACCTTCACTTGCCAACTGCCCCATTGAAATTAGATTTTTCCTTAGATATTGAACATGTCTTACCTCTTTCATTAGACATTGGTTTCCATTGATTTTCTTTACTTTTACCTTTCCCATTCTAACAATTTTGCATGGTGCATCATCACCCAAATGACCTTGTCCAAAATCACCTTGAACATAATCTAGAAAATGTTTCCTATGAGGTGTGGCATAAAATGAAGCCCCTGAATCTACTACCCAAGTCTCATAAATATTATCTATAGAAAGAATCAAAGCCTGTTGCAACACATCACCTTTTACATTTTCTTCCTGATTTTTCTCTTCTTCTCCATCTCTTTGTTTCTTTGGAGCTTTGTAGTCTTTCTTCAGATGTCCTTTCTTCCCACAATTCCAACACTCTGTCTTTCCAAATATGGATTTTGATCTTCCCTTCCTATAATTATCATGATTCCCTGAGCCCTATCCTCTATCCTTTTGTCTTCCCCCATTCTCTATGTTTAACGCATTACCTGATGTCGCACTTGTGCTTTTCCGTCACATTTCCTCACTAAGGATAACACCAACAAAATCATAAAATTTTAAAGTTTTTGAACCAAAGATAGAGTTAATTACATCCACGACCAAGCCATTTCATCTTTCTAGCAATGAGCACAAGATTATAAGAGCCATGACCTCATCATCAAAGTCCACTTTTACATAACTTAGTTGATTAGTAACTGTATTAAATTCATTTAAATGATCTGCAACAGACCCACCTTCTGACATCTTCATATTAAATAATCTCTTCATTAGAAATACCTTATTGGGCGTCGAGGGTTTTTCATACATTTTATCCAATGCATCAATCAACTCCTTCATTGTCTTTTTTTTTGAAATATTGAAAGTCACTGATGCTACCAGGCTCAGCCATATCATTCCTAGTGTCTTTCTATCAAGAACCTCCCATTCTTCATCCTTCATGGTCATTGGATTATTTTCTATTCCACCCAATGGTAGGAATATATACTTCTGACATAAATAATATTCCATCTGCATCTTCTATAACTGGTAGTTTTGGCCATTAAATTTCTTCACCCTAAACTTTCCATATTCCACCATTGCTCCCACTCGAACCAGGAACCCTATTTTCCTGCGAGTTACCTTTTCCTCTGATACTAGTTGTTAGAAAAATAATATCACAGAGAAATAAAATAAAACAAATGAGGAGATAAAACACAAAAGATACACAATACAATAGAGACGTAGATATACGTGGTTCACCCAGTGTGGGCTACGTCCACCAGAGAAACTTTCATGTCCTTCCTTTATTATTATCTAGCAAATGAAGGGATACAACCTACATCAGACCTGTTGTAACTTCCTCCTCTTTCTCTCACAGTCTCCTATCTCAGAATACAATATTTTTTTTTTTTTTTAACAAAAGCGGTTATGGAATTATATTAAGAGGTGTGGCAAAGCCACTGGTTCAGATTACAAAATGCCCAATGTATCTTTGGGTCTTTTACCTTGAATACAAACAGAATTCACTGCTACAGTTATGAATACAACTAGCCTACTGACTAATCTGCTTATTTA
>ML778674.1:458876-472977 GCA_009831015.1 Picea engelmannii
GCCCTCTGGAGGCTTTGAAGAACCCAGAAACCTTTCCATTTACAAGGGGGGCTATCCAGGGAGAGCCAATGCAAGCTTTAATCCAACTAATGAAATGCATATCAAACCCAAATTTTTTCATAACTTCAAATAAGAAATCATGTATGACTCGATCAAAAGCATTGGCAAGATCCAGTTTGACGACCATACCTTTTTCTTTCCTTAGTACGCTGGAATGGATTGCTTCTTGCACCAGGATGATGTTGTCGGCGATGTGTCTTCCCTGGACAAACCCGCCTTGGTTTTCCGGAACAATGAAAGGGAGCGTTATTTTGAGACGGTTGGCGATGAATTTGGCAATGATTTTATAGCTTGTGTTACACAAAGATATTGGCCGAAATCTGTTGAAAGAGATCGCTCCTTTTTCCTTCGGGATGAGGGCTAGAAAGGAGGAGTTAGTGCTTCCTCCCAGCTTGCTGACCTTTTGCGTTTTCTGGATCATTTTGGTTAAGTCCTTTTTGATTGTGTCCCAGCAGTGTTGGTAGAATCTGGCAGTGAATCCGTCCGGTCCTGGAGCCTTGTCAGGGTGCATCTTATCGAGGGCCTCCTTTATCTCTTGATGTGTGATCTCACTTGTGAGCTTGTGATTGGATTCTGCACTTATTAAGTTTGGGATCAGATTGATTGGATATGTTTGCTCGTTTAACTCCACATCCTTTGGGGCTGTATATAGTTTCTCGAAAGTCTCATAAGCTGCTTGTTTAATTCCTTCCGGATCAGTTATTGTTGTGTCTCGGATCTGCACTTCCATAACAACATTATGATGTTTCCTTGCCTCTGTTTGTTTGTGAAAATAGGCTGTATTTCGATCTCCTTCTTTCAGCCATAAACTTCTTGATTTCTGTCGCCAATAATTCTCCTCCAATCTGCATGCATGATGCCATTCCCTTTGAAGGCTGTCCTCTTTTTTCAGAATTTCTGGTGTGATCTCCTTTTGCTCCATTAGGAGCTGGTGTGCTTCGAGATGACCTTGGGCTGTTAGGCGAACTTCTGCTGGATTTGGTTGAGATTTGGCCCGGGTTTTTAGAGCATATTTCAGCCTTTTGATTTTTTCTTCCCAAACATAGGATGCTGAACCTTGGATTGTGGAGGCCCAAACTTTGGTGACGATATCATCAAAATCTTTATCCTTGAGCCAATTTGGGCTGAACCTGAAAGGAATGGGTCCTTTGACTTGGTCTTTCTTGATTTCTAGGCGAATTGGTTTGTGGTCTGAGACACTGTGGGGCAGAATTTCTGAGTTTGTCTTAAGTCCTAGCACCAGGAAGGAGCTTTGGACCAGGAACCTGTCGAGCCTGGCAGCAATATGACCGGGGCCTATTCTCTTATTTGTACACGTGTAGCGACCTTTGGTGGGCTTTATATCGAGAAGGTCCCATGCTGTTGCAATGTCTTCTACCCATTCACGGGCAGGGTCTCTCACTATTGAACCTCCCCTTTTCTCATCTTGGGCCAGCGTTACATTGAAGTCCCCCCCCAGGATAATATTGGTGAGCTGGTTTTGCTGTAAATAGGTCTGCAGAGAATCCCAACAATGGAATTTTTCCCCTAAAATCTGAGGTGCGTAAATATTAAATATGCTTACCTCACATCCCGTGCTTTTGTGATGAACTTTTGTATGAATCCAGTGCATGCAGATATGGGTGTTGATCATGTCGATTCTGGAGGAGTCCCATAGAGTACAGATCCCCCCTGATGCTCCCCGTGCATTCCCTGCAACTCCTTGACTTCCTTTCCAAACTTTCGATAAGGTTCTGAGTACGTCTTGCTGGCCCATTTTGGTCTCCTGGAGCAGAAGGATGCTTGCTGCCGAAGATTTGAGGATATCTTTCAGAGCTTCTTCCCTTTTTTTGCTTCCCATTCCTCTGCAATTCCAGGAGGTTATGATCATTAAATACCTGGGATGGAGGGGCCTCCTTGGGAGGCTTTGAGTTGCTTCCGCGTTTGATGTCTAGAGTAGGTCGATTTGAGGGTGGATTGTGATCCATTCAGCAGTGCTTTGTGGGTTTCTTGGTTCCTTTCTTCAATTTTTTATTTTCGGCCTCTTGCTTTTCTCTTTGGGGAGATCCACTTTCCATTTGCCTCTTCGGGTTCACTTTCTGTCTGGATCTCTCCTTCCTCTACATTCTGGCAATCATCCTGTTGCTGGGGGGGATTACTTTGTGCTCCTTCCTCTTCTATTGGCGTGTTCCCTTTATCTTTCAAGTTCTGATCTTCCATACCTTCCTTCGGGCTTGCCTCAGAGGGGTCTGGAGCGCTTTCCTCCGTATTTTGGTTTAGGATTTGGAAGTTGTTCTCCTTTCCTGGTGCTTCAGTGGATTTGGGTTTCTGTGGGTCGACCTGCTCTTTTGTTTGGCCTCTTTCTCTTGATCTCCCTTTCCTGGCTTGCTACCATCCTTCCTCTCCTTCTTTTTCTGTGGCTATGGGGGGTGCCTTTGGGCAGTTTCTGAGAAAGTGACCATATTCGTGGCAGCCTCTGCACTTGAACGGAAGCTGTTCGTAATCCAACTTTTGTAAATGGCTCCAGGCTCCAACCTTGAGTTTGATAGCTTCTGGAAGGCCGACTTCCAGATCTACCTCTACGCATATGCGCGCACATGAATACTGATCCCTTGGTTCTGCTCGATCAATGTAGCGTCCGAGACCATTGACGATTGCTTGGAGAGATGGGGTGTTCCAACAGTGGATTGGGAGGTTGGGAAGTCGGACCCAAACCGGGACGTCTTTGGGGATTTCTGAGGCTGGATCAAAGCCCGGAGTCCATCTATTCAGGTAAAGCCCTTGAGTGCCCATGAAGTAAGGGCCATTCCTGAAGATTAGATTTCTGTCTTCCTGGGATATAAATTCGAAGATGAAATATCCACGTCCGACCGCGTAGCTGGTAACACTGTTTGTGATCAGCGGTCGCCAGTTTCGCTGAACCCAGTTTTCTGTAGTTCTGGAGGAGGGCCAGAGGCCCATGAATTGACCGATTAGACTGCGTTCAGAGAGAGAGAGGGCGATTTTCATCGGTTGATCAGGAGGAAGGTCGATTTCTGGAATGTCCTTCAGTTTTTTGACAAAGCTGGGAGCTTCTGCTGCGATCAAATGCTTGCTAGACGCCTCTACCAGACGGCGAAAAGAGGAGGCAGGGGAAGGAGGGGGCGGTGGCTCCCCTCCCTGACCTTCCATGGTGGAAAACCCTAACACACCAGGATGCGCGAGGTTTCAAGTCGCGATTTTTTCTCGCCTCTCCTTAGTACTTTTTTTTTATAGGAAGGACATCGGGGTGGGCTTTGATCCACTTATGTGTGCACGGGTCACGATACCATTTATTATAGTATCTCTGGGTGCAACCACACGTTCAACCACTACCTCAAGGTGCCCCCATGGCTCCAGGTAAAGCCCTCATGAGAATTGAACCTTGCCCAACCTCAGAATACAATATTGCCAATGATCCATAACTGCAATAAATTTTCCTCATAACAAAGGGTTGCCTTCTAGGGAAAAAAACCTAACATAACTTCTACCGTCATATATGCGACCTTATAATGAATGGTCCAAATCTACAATGAAATTACAATATACATTTACAAGGAATTTTTTCCTTCAAGGGGCCTCTTTCCCCAGACCCCCAGCCAGAGGGATGGACCCCACAGAGGGGGTAACCCCCCTCTACACTCCCCCGCTCGGAGGAGTGTACATTCTTCCGATGTGTAAAATATTCATGGGGTATAAACACGATTGAAAATAAATACCTTTGAATCAGGAAGATAATAAGGCTCCACAACCAACACATACTAGAATCGATCTAGATACATTTCTTCTCATCATGTTGAAAACCACATCCCTTGGACTCACACATTTTTTGTTTTTATTTGTCGAAATTATCTTTCAATTGGTCACATTACTTAACCACCACTATGTTTTTGTTATTGTTGACCATTGGGCCAAGAGTTCCTTATTAAAAATCATTATTTTACGTACCTTACAACTATTTTTCCCTAGTAGGGGGCATATTGAGTGTATGCAATTGCATCCCTTAGCTAAGGGAATCATTCCAACCACTTCTAGATGGCCCCATTGAAATTACTAGGAGGTTTCTTGTCTTTTGAAGGATCCATTCTAGACCAATCTTGTTGAAATTATCTGTAAATATATATCCCTTCTCTTATCCTAACCAACCCCATTGGAATTATTAGGAGGGGTTCTCTCATAGTAACCTTCTCACTAGAACCATTGACATTATGATGAGGATTTGTCCTCTAGTTCCCTATACAAACCAACCCCATCAACATTGTTAGTTGGGAGGTTATGTCTTGTTTAGTTATTTAGTTCTTTACTGACCAACCCCATTGTAATTATGAAGAAAATCCCATTAGTTAGAGTATCTCCTAGCTAGCCCCATTGGAATAACTAGGATATTTTTCTTGGTTATATGTTTTTCCTCTCATCTTTTCTGATTGATATTACCGAGAATAATTTTTACAATTTTATTTAATCCTATCCAACCCCATTAGTATTACTAAGAAGAATATCCCTTATGTGTTATTTCCTCCTAGCTATTCTCATTGCCATGGCTAGGAAGAATTTCCACTTGGGTTCACTACTCCTATACAACCTCAATGGTAGTTCTAAGAGCCCCCCCCCATCTTATCCTCCCCATCACTCATGTCCAACCCCATCTACACTTCAAGGAAGGATCCATTTTCTATTCGATAACCTCCTCCACTAGGAATCCACTTGGAAACTATGTTTTTAAACACATTGGTGAGTAACTTTTTATTGTTCAAACACTCATTTTCCCCTTAGAAACATCCATATGTTTCAATTTTTAAAATCATATATGATGAGTCATCCCTCCATCTATCATAACCATCACATGTTTCCCAGCTACCCATCTATAGTTTTACAACTAATACATTTGACCAACATTTTTCCCAGTCACCCACCATCCTTATGGATGTCTTTAGTTGCTACCATATTAGCCCTGCATTTATGCTCTGAACAAGAGAAGTTGTGAGTTCACCTATATTTTCCTTTCATCATTTCCTTTCTATCAATCCCCATCACTCACATTATCTTTTCCAACTCATGTTGGTCCATTGGTGATTCCTTCTCCTTGTTCCAATATGCTCCCCTCTATCGACTTCAGCACTTGTATTCTAGAGGGTTGGCCTAGAATATTTCTACCTTGGATGCCTCCTTATCCTTGGTGCCTTGGTTGTCTTCATGTTGTCTTTTATGCACTCTACTTCATCCCCTTTTCTCACATTTGAGATGCATACACTTGATAGTTAAGTGATATAGTTCATGATGCCAATATCTAGGACTTGTGTGAGATGTTACAAACCTAAGGAGGGGTTTTCCCTACAGCTATCCCGCTGCATGTGTTGGTTTAAAAAACTTATTATATAGTTCTATCTTCACATGTTGTTCTTTGGATATCGAGCCTATAGATACTATGTCACCATTAGGTCCCGATGGACTTTCCCTTATTGAATTCAACACATTTGTTCTAGGGGATGTCTTTTGTACATTTGTACCTATCACCTAGCTAGTGGGTGACCTTGGAACATGACAAGAGAGTCCTCATTTCTCTCATATCTGATCAGATTTCATGTACTCACACTACTGATATTTGTACATGGATAGATGATTAATATTTATATGTAGTTCCTCATATTTTCTTGGATCTGTGCCGCCATTCTAAGAGCCCCATGATGAGTTTTCCATTAGTATGTTCATGAAATATTTGTGGAGCCTCATTCATGTTCAATAGGGATTATTAGGTTGTTTCCACCCCCTTTATTTAGCATTATGGGGCATCAATTCTTATGTACTCAGTTAAGCGAGAGTTGGGATGTGTTTCATATTTTCCCTTCCTAATATTGTAGATGAGACCAATATTATCATGTTGATGTATTCTTGCTATATTTTCTAGTGTCATGGTGTATTCAAGACTCCTTTATACTCTTCTTATTTGATCTAATGAGTATTATATATGATTATGGGTATGCCTACCTCATCCCATTTAGATCATATTACTCCCCACTTGGTGAGCCTTTATTGATAGGTGGTTCTCTATGGCCTCTTCACTAGTTGGGATTTCTTTTCTTTTCCCACGGTATCACATCTCCTATTCGGTTAACACATATCCCAATGAGAGAAAACTATAATGTTTTCGGTCATATTATTGGATCCTAACCTTATACATTAGGGGGCCTCTATTATCACCATTTATTCACACATCTGGCCCAAAAGGATACGTATTATCAATATACATTGGCATATCCTATGCATCCCTTGTCAAACATATTTTCACACCATTATTCCTTTATTTAACTTAGGAAAATCCCCTTTTCCTAAGTAATTTCACACTTTCACACAATTATTCCCTTGCATAACTTAGGAAAACTGCCTTTTTCTAAGTTATTTCACTTTAATAACCCATAATCCACTTTTATGCATTTTCCCCTCTTTATTTTATTCAAATTAAAAGGAAAATACAAATTAGTTGCTAAAATTGATTTGGTCAAATATAATGTTTTGTTATTTTGACCATATCAAGGATAACCACTACTTTCCCTATAAAATAAAGAGAGTCATACCATTTTCCATGAGAGCACTGAGATGTTGCCAAAATCTCTACTCATCTTTTATATTTATCTCAATTTGTTACTTTCATCCAAGAGGAGAATCTAGCCAATGATTCCATACATCTAGGAAATAAAGAAAAACCCTCCCACAAAGAGGCCCCTAGGAAAACTTTGTCTTCACAGGTTTATCCACATGTGTTGTTTATATTATTATTTCCATTGGGTATATAAATTGATCACATTCTTTGGATATTTCTACTACATTTTGCAGCTGGTAAATCTTTTGTTTTATTTCTGTTATGGTACATTTAGATCTAAAGGAATGTGTATCCATCAATTAAAGTAAGTTTTATTTTCTTTTTACCCAGTATTTTTCGTGATCTAGAACAACCACTAGAGGGGAAAATATACTCACCGTTGCTAGAGGTTTTCTACGACAAATATCATACTACATTTTTCATTTCATAAACATTTCCACAATCTAAAGTAATGGTAGCTAGGATAGAATCTGAATGGGTTTCCTATTCCAAATGGTGTGAATTATAATTGGGACCTTACATAAGGGATAATGCTTTGTGGTTGAGTGTAACTAACATTGGTTATTCTATGTTGACTTTGGCTGACTATAAGTGACATTAGTTGACTATGATTTATCTTGGTTGATAGGGTTTACTTTGGTTAACTATGGTTGAATAGAAAATAACTTAGTTTAGTTGGTGATTGTTATATAATGGATGGATTTTTTTAAGTATGGTTGACCCTACCGCATGTTGGTTGAGAACAATATGATTCTGGTAGACTAGAATGATTGTTCTTACATTAGTTGTTTATAGGTTACTATGGATGATATTTCTTAACTACCAATGACTTTGGTTGATATGATGAATATTTTTAATATGGTTTACTCATGGTTAAATATATGATCTATATATTTGACTATAATATTATGGTTAGTGATAAGTGATTATGGTTGACTATCATTGTTTTATGGTTTGCTCTATTTAAATATGGTTGACTTGAATTCACATTAGTTAACTGTGGTAGGATTTGGTTAATTATCTTGTTTTTAGATGACTTTGGTTGATTGAGGTTGAATTTGGTTGACTACAAGTGACATTGGTTGAGTATGCTTAATATTAAATTTGATTATGTTTTACTATCATTGATTTTGGTTAACTATAGCTCACTTACTGTTTCTAAATTACAATTGAATGTGGTCGAATTTGTTTAATATGGTAGGTTTGGGTCACCTATGAATGAATATGGTCAAGTCTACTTTAATCTAGTTGATTTTTGTTGAATATGGTTAACTATAGGTGATTGTGATTGAATATAGTTGAGTTTTTAAAACTTGTGTTGTCTTTTGTAGTCAATATATTTGACTTTGGTTGATTATGGGTGATTTTGGTGGAATATAATACATCGTCTTTGGAGATAAGTGAATTGTAATGAATCTGATTGATTATTGTTCTTAATGGTTTAGTATGGGTTGATATAGCTTGACTATATTTCAGTTTGGTAGACCATGGTTGTGTCTATTCTATTGTGGTCAACTTCAGTGACTATAATTTAATAGGGTTGAGTATAAGTGAGTGTGGTTCATTATGGTTGTATCACTGATAAAATTAGTTAATTATCATTGACTTTATTTGATGTCATTTAATCATGGTAGGGTTCTGGTTAATTTTATTGATTATTATTAGTTCTTTTTATTATACGTGACTTTAGGGTGAATCCATGAAGTTAGGTAACACGTTTTGGCAAGCGAGAGGGTGAAATGGTGGATTTTTGTTACCCTTGATAACGCTAATTTAAATTTATTTATTGAGGTATTGATAGCTCAATTGAGAACTTTTAAATAAGCCCTTGATTGAGTGTTCTTGACTAATAGAAAAAACTCTCAATCAATTGAGATCTTGAACTTCGATCGAGCTATAGATCTTGATCAAACTCTATGATTGATTGAGGTCCCTTTATTTTATAAATAAATGAAACATGGGCCCTTGAATTAGGTATGGCACCAATATATGTGGATTTTATGAACTTTATAGGATATGGTAATGAAGCAAACAAATTTTATACATAGCCTTGAATTTGGAGATAATGGAATGAAAATGATATAGAAAGGAGTGCTAAGAAACATTTGAGATAGTCATGGAAAGTTTTTTGAGATCCATGATGGGTTAATTATTTAGAGAAATATGGAAATGTTATTTTTAGGTGGAGAGAGGAATGAGTTGAAGCTAAGAGTAATCGAGTAAATATAGAAAGAATAGTGAAGCACATGCTTTCTCACTTTTAATTGGGTATTAAGAAAAGTGTATGCCTAGAAAGAATAGTGAAGCACATGCTTTCTCACTTTTAATTGGGGTATTAAGAAAAGTGTAGGTTATTTCTAGATGGTAATCCTTTTAGAAATAACAATTGATTTATTTTGTAAAGAAACAAGCTTACTTAAGGATTGGATTAAAAATACATAGATAGTTTTTGTAATTTAAAAGAAAAAATTGTTCATGTAGTGAAGACAACATAATATCATAGTGTATTCTTGGTATTTTATATACCTACTATCCCATTTCTATTACAATATGATGGGTGGTTTTCATGGTATATGTCTTTAGATTTGAGGAATTATTGAATATTGCTATTGTTTATTGAATTATAGCATATGTGTAGTTTGATTCTCCTCAATGGCTAATTACTTGCAAACCTATATGGTTACGACATAGAACCATGTATGGTACTACAAAATCTTCATATGTGATTTACTTGTTATCACTCTTTGAATAAGTATATTAGTACTAATTGAATGACATGTATCTAATGTGGAATGCACAAAGCTTGTTCTCTGATGCTAAAGAATGAAAGGACTACTACGTTGTTGGTCTTTGTCTTCAAGTACAATGGAGATATTCATACCATCAATGCATGGACCATATTCTATATTCTATTGAAAATTAAAGGACTATTATGTTGTTGGTCTTTGTCTTAAGTACAATGCAAATATTCATACCATCAATGTATGGACCATATTATATATTTTATTGAAAATCCCAAGGGTTGTATTGTTGATATTAGAAATTCTTACAAACAATTTTGATTGGAAATGAAATAAATTTGAATGGAAAAAGATCAACCTAGCACCTGCATTGGGTGCAAGTGGCATTGTGTTAGAAGTTGGTATTTGTTTAGCCTTAATATTAAATTTACATATGTATTTTAATCAACATGAAAATGCCTTCATCACTACAATATATATGTGTGACTATTGTGTTTATAGTTGTAGAAATAGCGTAATCAAGTGATTTTTTTTAATACACAAAGACCTTGATTAAGGGTTTAACTAACCCTCGTTTGATATATTTTGAAAATATTTGTGAGTCACTTGATGGAGATTTGTAATAACTAAATTTCTACATCGCGGGTTTAAAATCCTAAAATCAATCCCCCTTGCTATAGGATTTTCTAAAATTACAACTTCTAGGGGGTGAAACTTTTTCATGTATTTCATATTAAGCGACAGAGTTGATGTCAATAGATTTATTAGTGAATTTTCTATAAAATAACATATAATTTTTCCACTTCCAATATAATATAATATTTTAATTTATTTTCTTTTAAAAATTATACTTAATTTTTTTTTCTAGAGTTCCAAAGATGTTTATTGACAAATCAATAGTATAAAAACTGAATAACCCAAAAATTATTTGGGATCCCCATAGATGTTTCCTCTTCGAAATAGATTTATTTTCTTTTCAATCTATGTGAACACTAAGAAAAACATTGATGAGAATACAAAGGTGAATAAAATGACATTTAAATATTAATTGGTGAGCTTCATAAGATAATAAAAAAAATATTTTTCAAAGAAAAAAACTAGGATATACTATGTTATATATATATATATATATATAACATTGAATTAGTAGATATGAACAAAAGTCACTTGTTAATTTTTGGGGAATTTGTAAAGACAAGTATTTAATTAAATATAAATTTGACATATTAAACCATATTTATATTTTTTGAAAAGAATATTGTTATAAAGACAACATAATTTCATACAAATTGATTTTTAATTGCACACCAAATTCAAGAGACTTATGTGAGTTTTGAGAACTTCAATTTAAAAAATGTCTAAAATGTAAAATTTTCATTGATGCATTTCACTAAAAAGTTTTACCCATCTTAATAGATTCACCCTTTAGTTTACTACATATGACTTTGGTAAATGTGGTTGTTATTGTAAATATAGTTTACTTTACAATCAATTATACGATCTATACAATTGGGTAAATTATTATGATTTTTTGTGACAGGCTATTATTGCATTATGGTTGAATTTCATTAAATATGGGTTATATGAGATGGCATTACTTAATTATTGTACGGTTTACTTGGTTATGGATGAATTGTACTATGTGTATTTAACTTTGGTTTTTTTAGGCTGAATTTTGTTGATTATAGGTGACTTTGATTGTTTATATTTAATTTTCATTGATTATTGTTGATCAAGGTTAATTATAATTCACTAACTATTAGTCAGTTGTGGTTAAATTTGTTAAATATGGTTGGGTTTTTTTTTATATATATATTTGACTATGCCAATTCTGAATGGAATTTCTTTACTTTGGTTAAATTTTGATGACTATATTTGTTTATTGGTGTTTCTAGTTGATTATGGTTTATGAACTTATTAAATTTTGTTGACTTTTGTTGATGATGTCTTTAATCGTAGTTGGGTATGGAGGATTTTGTTGAATATGGTACATTGGTGCTCAAAATAAGTGAATTTGATTAGGTGTATTTATTTCATTCCTAATGTTTTACCATGGGTTGATATAGGTTGGTGATGTTTGAGTTTGGTTGATCTTAGTTGAGTAAATTTGATTGTGGTTGACTTCAGTTTCATATGGTTCAATATGGTTGACTATAAGTTATGTTTGTTGACTATGGTATTGTTGGTGAATTTGGTTAACCATGGTTTAATTTTGTTGGCATATATTTTCAATGGTAAGATTCTATTTGAATATGCTTAATTGTTATTAATTTGGTTGATTATAGGTGATGATGGTTTACTTTAATTGTCTATGGTTGATCTTAGTCTATATGGGGGATATTATATATATTATTTTCTATATAACTAGCTATATGACCTATATAATTGAGTACAATATTATAATAGTTGATCATGGTTTATTACAGTTGTATTATCATTCAATTTCATTAAATATGGGTGGCTTGAGTTGACATTAATGTATTATGGTAGGATTTGTTTGATTATTGTTGATTTTAGTGGTTTGTAGTTGAATTTGTATGATTTAGGTTATCTTCGTTGATTTAGGTTGACTATAGTTTACATTGACTTACTATATTTAATCTTTGTTGGACATAATTAATTATTAATGAGTATGGTTGAGTATGAGTTAATTATGATTGATTTTATTAGGGTTTGTTTGGTTATGGATAACTATGGTTGAACATATCAAATATGTTTATGGTCAACTTTAGTTGACACACTACTTCAAAAAAGGACTACTTTAGTTAACTCAATACTACAAAAAAGGCCTTTGTAAATAGGAAACAACTGTCACCATGACCTCATTGGTGATGGATAAAGGGGTCTTCATCACAAAAAAATAGGCATCAATAAAATTTAATGAGATACAGTGATGATCATGGTGCATCACCAATAAATTTTATCATGACAATGACTGATCGTGACCATTTCCTTTGAACAATAGTGACTTTTCATGGAATGCATTTAATGACCATCACTATTGATACATATATTGTGATGTTCAATGATTGTCACCATTCCCTATGAAAAATAGTGACTTTTGTGACATTTTTTAATGACCATACTATTGAGTGCACATATGGCAACAATCAATGGCTCTCACCATTTCTTATGAACAACAATGACTTTTGTTGATGCACCTTGAATAAAACTCACTAATGATGCATATATGGGGACACTTGATGACCATCACAATTTGAATAATGGTTATGGTCAAAATATGCTCCCTTTTCCAAAAATGGGACATTTCCAAAAGGCATGGAGATATGGTGAACAATTAAAGAGATTTACCATTATTATTGTAAAAACCACTAGTGGTGATGTTCCCCATTTGATTCTAACTATTTCCTCTATATCTAAAAAATAGTGACAATCAAGAAATGACCTTCCTTGCTTCTAATAATTAAAAAAAATGGCTACCATTGAAAAAATATTACTAACAATTCAATTCTATTCTGAGATCAAGAATGTCGCCAATTCAATTATGTTTAATATTCAGTATTATTCAAAATTAAGTGCAATGCTTATCCGACAATTCAATTATGTTTTGAATGGTTTTAAATTGATAATGTAAGTGAGTAATATAATATATTTCTTGGGGGATTGCTAACAAGTTTCATATTTCTAGATATTTTGTTGAAGTTCTTTCATTTATGTTGTACTCCCAATGCAACAAAAGATTTGTCAAATTCATCTCCACCGTATTTAATTGCTATTCCAAGTCACCTATACATTTTCATTGCACTTCATGAGGTTGATAAAAAGTTGCTAAAGATTTCAAAAGGAAATGACAATATTGTTTTTCATTATAATTTTAGGATTGGACATATGGAATTCATTAAATCTATCTTGGATAATGATACAAAGATCACTACTAGGAAACATAACAAAGGATATACTATAGTACACCTGGTTCCTACAGGATACAATGTTAGTGTGGTTCAATAATTACTAAGAACCAATCCTTTTGTTATTAATTTGTAGTAGAATAGGTGGAACACAAATTTACACATAAGCATTGGGAAGTGGAATTGATCTGAATTAGATCCTAGATAAACTTTGTAAACTTTGTAATAAGCATTTAATTGTTTTTGGCAAAGTTGAGAAAATTTTCAAAATTCAGTTATAAGTTGAAATGAATGATTGTGATAGTTGGCCTTCCCAGGTAGCCAATTAAAAATCAAGTATATCGAGAAGAAGGGAATTGAATGGAAGAGAATACAGAAGAGACTAAGAGGATATGAAGAAGGAAAGTTCTATAGGGAAGAACTCTAAGAGGAAATTAGCTTAAAGATTATAGGATAAGGGATACATTGTGCTTGGCCACACATCAACAAAGGTTGTTCTTGAGTTCAATCCACCTATAATTTTTTTATTCTAGTAACAATTCATAAGTTTTTCTATGCATATCTCGCCCATTTTTTATTCAATTCTTCTTAATGAAAAATCCCCTAGAACCTAGTTTTCCCATTTGTATTTCCATTGTAAATGTGTGTGTGTGTGTGTGTGTGTGTGTGTGTGCATGCGCGTGTATGTATTATGATGTTAAGAACCAAACATCAATATAGCATGGAAAAACCTCAGGAAAAGTACTCAATGCCTTGAAACAGAGATAATTTCAGATAATAAGCCTCTTCGAGGGGGCAACCTCCTTTTACCCCACTTAAATGTTCAAGTACAAGAT